>CAUHTR010008165.1:0-91723 GCA_959609185.1 Schmidtea polychroa | reverse complement strand
TTAAATAATAATAATAATAATAATAATAATAATAATAATAATAATAATAATAATGTTGAGGATACCTAAATAGCAAAGAATATAATAAATAAGTAAATTACCTGGGGCGGGATTTCGTCATGACAAACGGGACGATATATGGAAACTCGGAGAAGGAAACGGAAGTAAAAAGAAATGAAAAATGAGAAAGATAAATCAAATAAAATAAAACAAACACGAAATTAAAACACAGGTCATTGTTAATTAAGAAGTGCAAACGAAGGAGGAAATTCAAATTCCAGAAAAACAAAACATAGGAAAAGCCCTATCTTGACAGCTTGTCAAAGATATCGAAATGGCTGGAAAATTTGGCATAACACATAAAGGGAAAACAGGGCATATCTTGACATCTGTCAGAGATAAGGCTGAAATATCGGGGAATACAGAGAAGAAAAAAATGGAAAAACAAAATTATTTTGCAACCCCTATTATCGATCAATATTTTGTTTTATATTTTTATATATTTGGTGTTAAAAAATATAAATACATCGCGCATTATTGATCTTAATACACTGCGTTGCATTTGATAAAACTTTATTGAATGTGTTTGCAATATTTTACATTCAATAGTTTACATTCAAGATTTTATTACAAATTATAAAAATTTCACATTTTTAATTATTTATGTGGATTTAAATAAATTTGTTAAATAAATAAATCAAAAATTACAAACTCGATCCCCCATAATTTACTATTTTATCAAAGATTTTGGAAAATATTTTTAATATGGTGTAAATAATTCTTTTAACAAATATTTCCTGAAATTGATTATCTTTTTTAGGTTGTATATTTTACCGCTTGTTTGTATGTTTGGTTTATTATAGAAATGTATGTTTCAATAAATTTTATACCATTTCTGGAATTCTATAATAAATTGGCTGGCGTAATTGCTAATGAACAAGGTCAAACTCGTTTACGCACTTATTTTGTGTCGGTGGCGTGACGTACACTGATATACAAAGTGTTATTTAAATCTAGTAATATCCTCAATAAAACGTGCGATCTACTGATGCGATAGATGAGCCATGGCACGCAAGTACTGCAAGATGTTGGCAGCCAAATATAGATTAACTGCGCGTGCTACGCTTTCCTTCAATTACCGGTACTTCTTCCTTTGAACTTCCTGAACTCCAGTGTGACTACGCAGAAAGCTTGTTTTTTGAGTGTGCAGATCCTTGGAAATGCCATCTAAGAAAGTCCATAAAGCCGGATGATGACATTGATGAAATTTTTTGTTATTTTTAACTTTTAAAATCATCTAATGCTTTTTAGCTTGTTAACATAATTATTTATTTGTGATTAAGTGTCGCGTGATTATCTGGCGAGTGATTAAATGTCATGGAACCATTTATTTTTCTATTCGTATACATCAAACGACAATTAAAGATGGCTAAATGTACATTGATATAAAGATTAATAATATAAATAAAACCTACCTATAATAAATGTGTGTGTGTGTGTGTCATAACCAAAACTGACATTTAATTAAATCCATGACATTAAATAATGGCTTACATTATAGACATAAGGAAAATAAATTTTAAGTTTTTGTCCATGTTAAAAATAAATATATAAATGTCTTACCTCCTTTATCATAAAATCTATAAAATATTTATATTGAATATAAAATAAAAAAATCATTTAATTACAGAATTTAACATTAAAAATTACCGTTAATATTAAAATTAACACAAAGCGCAATTGACTGGATTTTGTTTAATGTCATGAATTTAATTAAATGTCAGTTTTGGATATGACACACACCAACACACATTTATTATAGGTAGGTTTTGTTTATATTATTGATCTTTAAATCAATGTCCATTTAGTCATCTTCAGTTGCCCTCTTTAATGTTATGTAATTTATTGGTTTTTTAATATTATAGGCAGTTTTTTATCAAATGCAACGCAGTGTCTATATAATAATAATTACAAATTTAATGAAATTTCTTTATCATTTCAGTAGTTCTCATTCGTTAGTTGTTTTACTGAGAGCTGTATTACAATTAGGACTGGGTCTCTTCTTAGGTACTTTATCCGTTCTAAATATTTCAATGGCATTTTTCTTCGCTCTTTTGGTCATTCCAGGCGCTATTTTTGTATATCCATATCGCAATTGGTAGGTTTTTTGGTCTCTGTCATCTAGATGTTCTTATCGCAATTTTACTTTCATTTTAGTATTGCAAGATCAATCTTCAAGCTTTATTTAGTGATAATTTGTCCTTTATCTGTTGTTTATTTGGCTGCACTAGTGCATAATGTATATTTCTCAGTTGATAAAAACAATTGGAATAGTGTAAATTTATACAAGTCTGCTGCTATGTCAACTCGCAATTGGTTAGTGCAAGCTTTGATGGAGAAAGATGTTCTTGGCAGCTGGACAATCAATATCTTTACGTTATGCTATTTCCCTCTTTGGATTATTATGTGGTGCATTAGTTGTTTGCCACCGATTTCCAAATAATATTTCAATGTTTTTTCATGAATAAAATTTGTGTTAATTTTTTATTATATTAATTTCTAAACAGTTTAAAGTGATAATTTCTTGGAAGCAGCATTAAATGAATGATAAGATATGCCTTTTTCAGAAAAAATATGTATTCGATGGGATGCTCATAATCTTTTCGATTTGAATTATTTCTCAATCTGAGTCACCGTGTTCAATAATTAGGTAAATAAGACTTCAATACAAGCAAAATAACTGTATTTGCAACGAAGTTTAGTACAACATATGTCACAGTCCACTCTTTCGTGTTCATCCCTTTTTGATGTATAATCTGTTAATAAATTCATCCTGGAACCTTATTTTGGTATTAGATCTTTCAATGATAACAGATAATCTTTGAGTTCCATTAATCTTCCAATTAAAGTTCATAGTCACGTAATTGTGATTCTGGTACGTCATTCATCTTTGACAACCTAATTCTATGAATGTGGTTTGATTTGAATGCATTAAATGTCTTGTATCGTCTAAAATAATTATCAATGGTCTGGAATTCATGAATTTTCCCACTTTGATAATTATTATGTTCAGATCTTCATAATATACATAAGTATTACTTAATATTCTGTCCATCGCTGTCAGCTGATTTTTTTGCAACGAACATTTCTCAAAAATGTGGAGATAGGCCTAGCATAGAGGAAACTACACAAGAACCAGCAGTTCAACTGGCTGAATTGGTAGGCAACAAGAGTAATAAAAAAATTTCAAAATCTCGTTTATACATTAATGATTATTTGAAACTGGGGTTCATACTTTTTGGTAATGAAAAAAATCCTAGTCCCCAGTGTTTAGTTTGCGGGGATATACTTGCAAATGAAAGTATGGTACCAAACAAATTTAATCGCCATTTTGCTACAAAACACAGCCAGGAAGATCAGTCGAATACTTTATTGAACTTTCAAGGTCCTTTAAAAAGCAGTCTGTATCGTTCACAAAGAGAATGAAAACATCAGAGAGAGCTTAAGAGACAATTTACTTAGTTGCTCAAATAATTGCCAAAAACAAAGAACCACACTCTATTGTAGAAACTACCATGAAGGACTCTTGCTGTGCTATTGTTCGAACATTGTTTGGGTCCGAATTTGAGATTGAAGTTAATAAAATTCCTTTGGCAGATAATACGATTGGAAGACGTATTCAAGACATGTCTGGTGATATTAAGCTTCTGTTGGCGTATGTGGGGAAAAGAAAAATATTCGTGCATGGTTACCACACCTATCGGGTATCATCATTCTGCTCAGACCATTCCCTCACACACTCCAAATGATCATTTGCATATTCCCACGTATGAGCCCGTGGTGATGGTCCACGTTGGTATTGCTCACACGGGTTGGAAAGAGTTAGCAGGTGAGCCCCTACCTTAGGACTACTCCCAACCCTTTCTCGGTTCGGGTTCTACGGTGCCTTAGAAGGTCTTACCCCTTTCTTACGCATTCATTTGGTCCGACCCTGGTCCAAAAGGTACGGCGTTCAAGCTTCTACTACATATCCATGATCCTTTTCCCGTGCACTCCAACCGTAGCAAGTCACACATACAATTAACACAATCAAAAGAAAATCGAACAGTTATATTAGAATAAAAAAACCATCAATGTACATTCAGTAATATTTAAATAAACACAAAACGTTTAAGATTAGTCATGAGATAATGTCACTCCTCCAAATTTGTTCGTGATCAGTGGAATCGAGACCCGAGAGGAAATTGACTACGAGAATGCCTCTCCCTCTGCGAGCATCTCGTCGATGTCAACGGGCAACCGGCGGTCTTCGAGGAACTTGATACTGTCGGCCGGAACTACCCGGAATACTTCCTTTGTAGGGATAGAATGAGTAACCGTAATTTCTTTGATAGTCGATCTGGCGGCGGATAATGATGCCTCAAGCGCGGCCATGGCGTTTCTACGCTTCTGATTCTTCTCAGAACGCGTCAGCCGTTTACGCTTACGATGGGGGAGCGTGGCTCCTGTTGGGGGTTGGACGAAGTGTGGCACGAGCACTGGAGCCAAGATAGGGTCCGTTGGTCCGCCAGACATAGGCCGATAGCCAGAAAGAACTGGGGCAGGAATTGGCGGCAATTGTGGGCCATGCCCTTTGCAACTGGATGTTGATGAAGTTTCAGCTGTGTTGTGATGCATTGGGAACACGTTAGTCCCATCTTGTATCGGGTACTCGCGGACTCGCTTCGCTAGTTCTGATTCGGAGTATATCTTGTGCAGTGCCTCTGATTGGGCCTTGATGGTTAGCCTCTGGCACCTGCTCTCTTCCAGGAGACTGTCACGGCAGTGCTCCAAACGCAGAATCTTGCTCTTCTCTTCCTTCATTTGGGGTGGGGAGAACCACGTTCCCTCATAGAGGTCAATTCGCTTCTTCAATCCCCCGATGTACAAGTGGAGCTGTGCGATATCGGCATTTTTATCAGCACAGGAAAAGCAAGGCCTGAGGGTTTTCTCGGAACTAGTTGAAGTGTTCATCTAAATTGTTAAGGAATTTTTATTTTTAAATTGAAAGATTCGTTGGGGTATTATTCATGCTTTCGGAAAACGAAATATAAGATCTCCCCGACCAAGTTGTCCAAAAACGGTTTACCAATCTACCCTGACAACAAACACTCACCATCATACAATCCCAAACATTCGAACTAACCCACGTAATCATTACTGCGATGTGAGAAGAAAACGGAATTCCAAAAATCATTCATTTTCGGTTTACTTTACGGGTTTACCTAATTTTTAACCACTGCATGCCCATTTATTCGTGACTACGAACGCTATTATTTCGATTACCGGTATTACATTTTAATCATTAGCTTTTACTCATTATACCGCTACGTTATTGAATTCCATGCGCGTTATATGATGAAAAATAATCAGCAATTACCGGGATCCCCCGTCTTGTCTATAGGCCCTCGGGTTTGTAAGGAATCGTAATACTTTTACTTAAAATTTTCATCACGCATTATAATTTGCTCGCTTCGAATTTAACGCCATAAGGGTCGTCATAGCGACGCTTAACTTGGGTGCAGTTGTGTACTCACTGGATTTTCCATCTATATCATCGACTATCGATGGTTTTGTTGCGATGCATGTCGGTTAAGTTAACTAGCGTCTTGCATACCGGTAGAGAAGAAGATTCTCGTCGCACTGTTATTTTCCCTGACGTAATTCAGTAGTCTACTAGTAGATACATGTGTGCGACTCTCTCCCTATGGCTAGGTAATAACAACATCCGTATGTGCACTATGACCTAATCTGGGTGTGATGTATGTGTATATGTAGAGTTGTAGATAGATGCTCTAGTGGAAACAGACACTCAGTAGGTATGCTCAAAATTCCAGAAAAACTTGATTGCGTGGGTGTTGTATGAATTCAGTAGATAAAGATTTACTCTATTTTCTAGATTTTCACTATCAGGTCGACTCACGATAAGGCTGCTCACTACACTCGATCAACTGCCACTTTCCTCAATCAACTTATTAGATAACTTTACCAGATTATTAACCAGCTTTTTCCGTCGACAATTTACTCAGTCCTGGGCAACTAATGATTCTCCTATCGCTGTGGATATTTTCCCTCGGACTCAAGGCAAGTGATTCATTTCTTTATCTAGGATTTGTTTACCTCCTCATTGTGATGAGCTGCTGTCAACGTCGAACCAAACCTTATCAGATAGTCAATGTCAAGCTACAATCTAAATACGTGAGTGGGTGGATTTACTCGCTAACGCCTCTGCGATGAACATCCTGGGATTCAAATTTTTTATGCTTAGCAGAACTTCGCTGTGAAAATTCTAATAATTCGTTGTCTATTTCTCGTCATACGTCTATCGATATCCTACGGAAAAGCATATTTTCTGACAGGAACGCAACTGATCTCAATCCTACAAAGATTGTCTCCGACTTTGGAAATTTACTAATTTTTGCTCTGGACTTCCGTGTGACTTTATGAAAAGAAAAGAACGAAAGCCTCTCTAACAGATCGTACTCGATGTGGGAAATTTCACTCTCGATCGTCTTCCACCTACGGAGCCTCCTCACCCCTCATGACCCACCCAAGAAGGCAATCATCTCTGCCGCCATTCTTGCATCGTCATGAGGGACCGTTCGACTCGTTTTCACCATATCAGTAGGTAATATATAATTATCGAAATCAAATAGCAACCAAACCAACAAAACTAGATAAATCGACAAAATTAAATAAATCAATGAAAATTACCCGGCGACCCTATCATTTGGACTCCGAGTATGATGCGTTTCATTCTACACAATCACAACCTCATTATGCCCTTGGTAGAGTCCTCATAAAATAAATATCCTTCTCTGCAAACATTCTATTCTCATTTCGGCATTTCCGGAATCTCTTATGAAGGTCAGTCTTCCCACTGTCGTGTATTCTACCGTGGTATATTTCCAACTTGTCCACATCATACTGGGAGCTCTCAGATGGTACAGTCGCCGGCACCATGAAGAAAAGGACATTTGTAATTTAAATAAATTTATTTTACGAAATTAGTTTTTGCTTTCCATCCATACTACAGTAACTAATATATACATGAATAACTCAGCTTACCGATAGTTTCGAAAACTGGAGTAAATAGATCGAATTGTAATTTGTAATTAATGGGTTTGTCGTCTGATTACTATATATTCCTCGTCTAGATTCGGTTTTCGTAATCTCTGAAATAGTTCACTGTGGAATCGTTTAGTCAAAAGTTCTGCAATCTGTAGAGTATTTCTTGAAGTAGTTTGGTAGGCTGCTAGCTAGTCCTGTAGAGTATTTGTTAAAGTGGTTGTTAAATAATAAACAAAATTTTACCTGTAGAGTATTTGTTAAAGTGGTACTCTACAGATATTTTCCATTCCTTATATATTATTTTTCGTCCAATCAGGACACGACTTGTTTGTAATTTTATTATTTATTATTATTTATATGTTTTTTAATGTAATATACTCGATTTTAATGACCTTTCTTATTTTTCTATTTATTTTATTTATTTTCCTGTTTTTTACTATTTTTCTCCTATTTTTCCTGTGAATTTATCGTTATTTTATTGTAATATGATTTTTTTGTTTTAATTAGACTTAAGAATGGTTTTATTTTTATTTAGTTTCTTTAATTCTCATTTATTTTCCTAAATTTTGTTATTCTATTTTTATTTTATCTGTTGTGTGTCTTAGGCCATTTCCTTTTTGTCTTATTTCTAAATCTTAGGGGTTTTATTTATTTTGGTTACTTATTCCTATTCCTTTTATTGGTGTTTTATTGTTTCTCCCTATTTACTACTGAGATTTGGCTGAGTTTTATTTTTTGTCTTATTTTGTTTATTTTTTCGAGGTTTACTTTTCTATTCGCTCCAGTTTTCTCCACTCCGCATTTTAGCCCAACACTTCAAATGAAGGCTATTTTTCAACACAATAATATGATCTTTACATTGCAATTAGATGAATCAACAGATGTCAGTGGGTTAGCACAATTACTAATTTTTATACGTTTCATTCATAATGAGAAAATTACCGAGCAATTTTTGTTTTGTCAAGAACTTCCAATGAGAACTAGAGGCGAAGACATATTTAAAACTTTAAATTCCTTCATGAAGGAAAATAATTTGCTGTGGTTAAATTGTGTAGGAATATATATTGGCGTTATTCAAATTTTTTAATTCTTAATTAATTACATATTATTACTTATGAATGATACCATCCACATTAAATCTTGTTTTCAGTCTTGAACTATCCTTTTCTGCCATTTATTTCGATATTTATATTTAAATATGCTTCATTGTCTCTTGTATAACGGTTTACCATATGGCGTAAGTTGTATGATGTCTGGTTTTCTGGTAAAACTGATTTGCTGTGTCGCGAAATGATGGAAGTCTAAAAAGTGTGTCACAAACATGAAAAGGTTGGAAAGCACTGGTGTATATAGTTAAATATACTGGTATTTGTTTAAACCTGTTACTACTTAACTAAGAAATCTATTTATTTTAAAATATCCATAGAAATCGTGTCATATCGCAATGTCATTCGTTTTCTCTTTATGAAATTCAAAAGTAAATACAGGACTTGTTGTTATTTATGGTTGTGAATAAATATTAACAGCTACAATTTACAGTTGGTACAATTACTTCCAGAATGGTAGAACCTCAGTTTATGAAGGGGAAAACCATTAAGGCTTTGTGAAATCAAACACAAAATATCGAAATACATTAAAAATTGTTCAAGTTGAGAGGGAAAGTTCTAATAATGTGTGCATGTGCGAATAGGCGCTATTTATAAATTACTCTGTGAAAACGATATAAGAAAATTCTGTAGATATTTTATTGTATAATGTTAGTTTTATCAAACCAGAATAGATTTCTGATTCAAAATAAATTTACTTATAACTATTTATTTCGATCAGTCAAAGAGGGGAATGACTTCTCATCTGAGTGACTGTATGAATTCGGCCTCGCATCTGTGTGCCATTGTGGTGGTTATTGTGTCAGTCACACAGGCGCCGGAAGTAGTGATTTATGTTTTTGTCGTTTCTATCGCGTCTTTTTGGGCGTTATTATTAAGATTGTTATACCGTGTTGGGGTGCGCACATATACGCGGACAATGTTCTGTGTTCGAATAAAAAAAATCAATTTTTCTGCTGGTATTTTTATTTCGAATGTTAGAATTTTGTGGATTTGGAAATATGAATTTTTGTTTAAAAACATATATTTTGGAACAAGATTCGAACATGGAAGAAAAAAAATATGCACTGCAAATTTATTACATCTAAGTATTGAGTTATTGGGTTGATGATAACACTGATTGGTGACTATACAATGCTTATTACAACACTCGGTGAGGAATAGCACATACGAATAACACCGGATTAAAAGATTACCAACTACTGATTGGTTTATCAACTGGGACTTTGAGCTGGTTGTTTTCTTTTACCTTCTTTACAAGTTTATTCAAATAATCAAGTAACTTCTTTTCGTTTAATTTTTCAACTAATTCTCTTATTGAAATCCTCTCCAGTAATTATTCTTCACAATTATTTTTCACAATCGTTTCTCAAACAACGTTTCGTCCGACCTTGTCTAATTTTTCTCGAATAATTTTATCTCTCAAATCGTCTCACAAATTGTCTCTCACAAATTGTCTTAATTTGTCTCTCACGTTTCGTTTCAATTTACTTCACTCTTTATCTCTAATTTTATCTTTTTTTGTCTCTGCTAGTTCCTCTTTATATAGTATGCTTCTATTGTGGCACTCAAGAGAATCAAGTGTTTTTCTCTTTATTTCTCCTGCTTTCCCGGACTGTTCCATTTTTATCTCTGACGGCTGTCAAGTTATTTTCCTTTTTTCGTTTTTGCTTGACCGCCCTTTCCCAGCAATTCTGCTATCACTGACAAGCTGTTGAGATAAGGGTATTGTGGTTTTTCCTATTTTCCCAATTTCGAAATACCTCTTCCTTTTTGTACTAATTAATTAGTAATGACCTTGGTTTTTATTTTCTTGTTTAATTTCTTTTGTTTCCTTGGTCTTTCTCATTTCTCATTTACTTTTACTTCCGTTTTCTTTTCTGAGTTCCCATAGATCGTTCCGTTTATCATGATGATATTCACTCTGGTAATTTTATTTATTTATTTATAAATTGTTATTTAGGCATCCTCAACATAATTATGGAAACTTTATTTGTCTCACCTAAAAGATAAAGATAACAAAACTCCTAGTTTCAAAGAAAGAATGGCTCAAGCTTATGATTATGCAGTAGATAAAATGGGTTTAGATTTAAAGAGTGTTGTGGTTTTAGTTGATGAGGAATTGTTGTCATATGAAAGACTGGATATGACTGCAGTTGCAGCTAACAACATTAATGGTTCTACTCACAATCTTTTACATTGCTTCAATTTTTATTCATGTTTTAGTTATTCGTAACGTTTACGATTTTTGCTTTTTATTAATTACAGTATTATATATACATCAACGCATGCAAAAACTTTGAAAATTCCTTATTTCAAACTAACAATATGTACAAATTAAGTAAGAAACCATTTTTAAAAAATCATCTAGCTCTAAAAGTTAAAATTAATTAGTAACAATTATTATCATTTTTCATAAAAGAGGCCATAATTGAATTTATAAAATGTAACTTTAAGAAAACTTTGAAAATAATGAAAGTTGAAAGTAAAATAGTTTTAAGTTATTGGAAAAGTAAAAATATACGAAGTTATAAAATATTTATCTGAGTACTTGCTTGAATAATGATTGCTAGGTAAGTAGAAAAACGATTTTTTACATATAAAATGAACACAATATTGATTTAAATGATCGAGTGATAATATTTTTATTTTTTTCGTATTGAATACATTTAAAAATATCTTTTGACAAAAAAAATAAATTTAATAGAAAATAATAATAGCGTTGAAATAAAAAATTAAATTAAAAAAATAAAAGTTAATTAACAATAAATTCTTTATGATATTTCATAGAAAAAACTAAGTAATATCTTTGAAAACAACGATCCTATGCCAAAGAAAATATTCTTTTTTTAACTTTCTAAATTTTAGGTAAATATAATAATTTATCTTCATAAATATTTGCTAAGGATGAATTCGCTTTTAAAATACTTATTCGTGATTGAGCTGAAGGTGGAGGGTTTATGAATAAATTGGTTGATTCTGTTTGTCTGTTCTCATCAACTTCTTTGATTTTATGAAAGTTTTCAAAATTGTAAGGAATTAAAAGCTTTGATAACGGTCCGTTTATTTCAGGAATGGAATTTATTCTGTATAATGATTTTGTCGAAGGTTGACTTACTAGGGATACACGATGAGATTCATTGTAATCAGTTGGTTTCGTAAATGTACTTACTCTTGAATTCATTGGTACGATAGTATTTGGATCAATTGAAACAACACTATAATTCGGCCACAGAATTTTAGATGATTGAACTAATTTATTGAAACTGCAATCATATTTCAATTTAAATTTTGCCATAACATTATTTCCACAAATGTCCCATCTAGATGATACTAAATCAGCCTTATGAACTGTTAAGACATCCATCCCATTTGAATATATATTATTATCCTTGGAAACCTTTTCTTTATTTGATTGTGATAGATCGATTTTGTAATTTGTAATTTTTAGATTTTTAACTGTTTTATCATGTTTCATTTTTTGAATTAAGTAATCATATATTCTTTCTGGTCTATTGAAAGAAATATCTTTTATCCATTCAAAATTCGAATTTAGATTCTTATTATTTTTATTTTGAGTTAAAAATTTGTCCGAATAATTATTCATTAGTAAGCTTTTAAAAATGTTTCTCAAATAAAATGAAAATTTCTTTTGTACTACAATAGACAGGAAGTACCTTAAATATAAATTTTCCTAAGATTTATGAATTATTTTATCAGTATTTATTATGATGTTGTTATTATTATAATACTGTTTTATGAAAAAGTTCAACTGATTAGAATTACAATAATTTACAATTTATATTGCAATATATGATCCAAAATTTAAATATTATGTAATAAATTTCAATTAAAAATTTCGCTATAAAATATTTACTTAAATTTAGAAATAAATTCAATTAATAGTTTTAAATCTTATTAATATTAATTTTAACATTTCTTTCATAAATATGTAATAATGATTGTTTCGTTTAAATATACAATTATATTTTAATAATTATTTGAAATGTCTGATTGTAACGAGAATTCAAATGAATGTAATTTGGAGCATTATAAGCCAATCGGTATTATAGGATCAGGAAATATGGGAACGGGAATAATAAAAGGGTTAATTTCATCTAGTGGGTTATTATTCGCTTGTTTGATACTTAAAATTAATATTTTAAATCACTAGAATTAGTAAATCCGGAAGATATAATTGCAACGAATTCTCGTCATAAAGATTTAATTAAATTAAAAGTAAATATATGTGTTTATTTAAAATTCTGTGATATGCTATATTCTAGTCTCAGGGAGTAATAGTTGAGAATTCCAATGAAATTGTTGCCGAAAAATCAAAAACTATTATACTAGCTGTTAAACCAAAATTAATTCAAGACGTTATTTCACAAATCAGCTCTTTTATTATTGGGAAATTATTAATTTCTGTAGCATCTGGAATTTCGATTGAAACTATTCAAAAAGTGTGGAATTTTTTATATATCAACTTTATATATGAATATTACGAAATTTGAGAAAAATTATTTTCCCCGTAATAATGATAATATATAAAAATAGAGTATGCCGGGTAAATTAAGCCCCGTAATCCGAGTGATGCCAAATACGGCAGTAGAAGTTCACGAAGGCTGTGCAGCCATCACACCGAGCTTGGGTGCTTCTAGTTCGGATATCAATGCTTGTAAATTGATCTTTCAAAGTATTTGTAAAGTTTGCGAGGTCGTCAGTGAAGATAACATTGATTCGATGATTGGGATTTCGGGAAGTGGAATTGCTTATGTGAGTCAAATTATTTAATATTGATCTATTTATAATAATTTACAAACAATTTCTCAATAAAATTAATAAAAATCGATAACCTCAATTTGGTGATGAACTTTTATCAATTGTTGTTAATTAATTTAGATTTAAAAAAATTGATTTATGTAATTTTAATGTTTAATTGAAAATCGATATTTTGAAATAAAAAGGCCACAGAACCGGTCTTTGTAAAAATATTTAAAATTGTTGAAATCATGGAAAAGATATAGTGATTAAGTGTAATAGTTAATAATTAAGAGGAAATGGGATCAATACTGAGGAACAATATAATGTGAATTGATGACTTGGAGTCTATGGAAAGGTTTGAAAACTTAAGAAAAGCTTTTGAAAATATTTTAATTATCAAAAATTAAATTTTACATTAATAAAAAATTTGACTTCATTTAAACAAAAAAATATATATAAAATTATAACTTCATTTAAACAAAAATTATAAAATGTTGACTTCATTTAAATAAAAAACATTTAATTTTGACTTCATTTAAACAAAAAATATTTAAAGTATGGGTACTGCAAAATATTCTGGAAAATTTGACTTGGAGTTAACCACTTCTCATTTTTATTTTCTAAATAAATAGGTTATGAGGACTGGCAATTGAAAATTAAAAACTGTTAAAACCATGAAAAAGCTATAATGATTGAAGTGTGGTATAATCAATAACTAAACGGAATTAGAAACAATTATGTGATAAATATTGAAGAACAATATAATGCGAATGGATAACTTGGAAAATGTATGGAAAGATTTGAGATAATTATAATTATTTATATAATAATTATTTCTAATAATTATTTTTTAAATCCGGTTCAAAAGTTAACGACATAATTCCAAGTATTTTTCTAATCAAATATTGTATAGTTTCCAAACAAATTTTCAGCGTTGAATAAAATATTTCAAAAACAATTTACTAAAATTTCGATATTTAAAAATATATTTATTTAAAAATGATTTATTATTAAAAAGCTTTTTTAATTTAAAAATTTAAGAATTATTTTAAATAGTCAATTATTTATCATTTAAAATTATTTTAATAAATCATTGAAATATTTAATTCTCAGCTGAAAGCACCTCACACTTACGAATGCACGAAAATATAAAATATAAACTTGGAAAATTGAAGAAAATCAGTACACTCATATCTCGCATTACGGCTAGATACGTTTCGTGAAAATTGGTCGCAAAGCGAAAAGCCACATAACGAGACAATTATTTAGTATAAACATTACAAGCTTTGTGATAACCAGTGCAAATCCCAATAGTAGGCAAGTTTCGAGCTTTTGGCTCTCATCAGTACTATGCAGGAGACGCGAAGATTTCCTTCGCGCCAGGTAAGTATACAATATTGCTGATTCAACTCTATTGCATACTTTCCTTGCTACACTGGAAATCACATTACTTGCAAATTCGCTAAATCACAGAAACAAATATCTGCAAACTTGTAAACATGGCGTATGAAAAATCATATTCGCCTCTGGAGACACCGTCATACACAGAAACTGTTTACAAGTGCATCCGTAAACCTTTAGCATTTTTAACTTGTAATGGTGTAAAATATATTTTTACGGAATATTTTTTTTATCAACAATATTATATACTTACCTGGCGCGAAGAGAAATCTTCGCGTCTCCTGCATAGTACTGATGAGAGCCAAAAGCTCGAAACTAGTCTACTATTGGGATTTTCACTGAGTATCACAAAGCTTGTACTGTTTATATTATTTAATGTTAGACATCCGTAAACAAATATTTTACACCATTAAAATTATTTATATATAACCCATATAAATTTAATAGGATCGCTTCCAATTTTTGATAAAATACAACGTAGTTTTTAATTTTATATTAATTTATTTCTTTATATGTATTTCATACAGACATTGCTTGCATATAAAATAAAAGTACATAACAAGTATAACATATGTATTATACTGAACTGAAACTAACAAACTATTGTACTTCATCATCACTTTCCGCTGTTGTGGATTTACCTGGTTTAAAAAAAGTTGTCCAACGTTGCTTTTCTTGCCTTGCTTTCTGCTTCTTTTTTTCAGTTCTTTATAACAGCTAATGGTTGAGTTGATTGTCCGAGAAACTTTAGCGCTGCATTCTACGTCGGAATCATTTTGAAGAAGGATATTTATTCCTTGTTCGAAATAAGAAAACGCATTCGACAAGTTCTTTAATGTTAGCTGTTTGGATACAGCAGGTTCTGAATCGTCGTCAATTGATTTTTCTACTTCTAATTAAATCAGTTCCTCGTGTGAAAGGAACTATTTCAAGAATAAACACAGACCATTAAAGCAGACCGTGCGTGAGCTTGGTAATAACACATAAGTACCGTAACATCGACAAAGTGTCTTATTTAAAGAAGGCCGTAAAAGCGAAAAGTCGTATAAAGAGTATATTCAGTTCTTAAAGAAAAAAGACAAACAAATAAAGTTTTCTAAAAATTATATTGTAATGAATTTGAAATAGATATCAAGAGATTAAAACCAGGATAGGAAAAGTTAGGTAATTTATTTTTTTATTTAGTTAATTAAAACTAAGAGTTTAATTGAAAAAGAAGTATCCTAGAATTATAGATAGAATTAGTTGAAACCGTTGATCAAGTAGATAATATCAAAAGAGGGAAAAATTTATGATTTTGGAATAAAGAAGATTCTCTGAGTTTTTCTTTTCGATTTAAGTTGTATTGAATTTTGAGCAAATCAGTTTATATATGAGGCTTCGTGTTAGAACAACGCGATTGATATTGGATATTTAAGAAGCGCATAAGTGATGAAAGATGGCCAATTGCGGAGACAGAATGTTACGCTATAATGAAGGATTTTGATTTTTTAAAAGTATCGTTATTAATCTTCTCCCTGCGTACAGAAGTGTGATCATATCTCAGGTTAATAAAACCATAATTAAACATTAAACAGATGGGATATTTCAAAAAAATTTTTAGTAATATGTTTTACACTCAATTTCAAACAAATTCATTGAAATCAGAAAATCCCAATGTAAGGCTTCAGTGTAGGAATCGCTAAACTGTTTATATATAGTCTCCATACAAATACAGGGTTTTGATGGCTGTGGTGTTAAATTTTATGCATAATTTATTTTGTATTTACATTCTTGTTGCATGAAATATATGTTTTTATTTGATGTTAAATTCACTTTAGAATCATGTTTGAATCTTGTATGAGTATTTTATTGGTCATATAATTCAAGTATAATTACTTTTACAATCAAAAGTTTCTATCAATAACTATATTTACTAACATTAGTATATGATTTGGTAAAAAAGTACTTTTGTCATCAATCAATACCATTATTATTTTTATCGATCTATATTTTTGCAATTATAATATAAATTGGCGAATAATTTTACCTCCGTGAATATTCATGGGTTGCAATTAGTTATATTAAATTATCTATATTTAAAATTTATACCAATGTATTTATAATTAAAATATTATTTAATTATTTACAAAGTTAAACATAAAGTTGGTTTAAATAAACGAAAAAATGAAGATTCGAAAAAAACGTTCTGAGAAGAGAATATCAAAAGCTGAAAATTTTGTGCTTGATTTTTCTAACAATTCTATTATCAACATGCGACAGTCGACTTTCAATTTTATTTCTTGTCAATCAATCAATAACTAAAAAAAATTAAAAAAATATTTAATAATTTATATATTCTAATCCGGCAGCTGCATTTGTTATTATTATTACGCTGAATATGATTAAAAATCCAATGCAATCATTTGATGTAACTTTATTAGTTTCTTCAAGCATAATATTCGCAAGTGTTTCCGTAACCCCTCTGCGCAAGCGTGATCTAACCCCATTTTTAATTTCTGAAAATGCGTTTTCAATTGGATTTAGCATGTAAGAATAAGGTGAAAGAAAATTAAATTCAAAATTAAACTCAGAAGTAATTCTTTCCAAATCAACTCTCTTGTGAACTCTAGCGTCATCTAGAATAAGGCATGCATTTGATATATGAGCAACATCTCTCAAATAAATACAACTCTGTTAAATATTCACAAAATATATCACCATTCACTGTTGAATTTGAAATGGTTTTGCAATATGACATGCCATTGATTGACATGCTAGCAATCAAAGAAATTGATCTTCCTCTAATATTTGGCACTCTTAAAATTGCTCTAGTACCTCTCGGTGATCTTGCAACAGATCGTTTGAGATGAAGATTAAACGAAGATTCATCTATAAAAATTACACGAGAATAATCGTTATTAAAATGGTTATTGAACCACAATGCATAATTTTTTCGTAATATAATTTTATCAGGATGATTAACGATATCAAGCTCCCGATGAGCCATTTTCATTGTAATCTCTAATTCCTGCAAGCATCTGTTAATGCTAGAAATTGAAATTGTAAAATCTGTTCCAATTCCGAGCTCTTTTAAACTAATTGCTGGATTTAATGAGACTTCATTTTCTATAAATAATTTTACTTCTTGCGTAATAACTGACTTAATGCTTCCGCCTTTTTTCTTTGGTGCATAACTATTATTTTCTTTATAATTTTTAACAATTGACAAAGCAGTTGAATATTTAATTTGAACAATTGCAGCTGCACATTTAACACTGTAGCCTTGTTAGAAGACAAAACGAATTAAATTCTGTCTAGAAGCATTAGCAATTTTATCATAAGTTACAGATTTGTTTTTTTCAATATTTCTTCTATTTTCAGACATATGGGTTATTTAACGATGATTAAGATATACTGAAATTCAAAATAAAAAATGCAACAACATAATTAATTTAATATTATATTAAAAACAAAATATAATTGTTTAATTTTTATTATTTATTTAAAAGAAATAATTTTATCTATATTTATGAAAAAACGAAATTCATTGGTAAAAACACGAAATTCATTGGCAAAAACAAGAAATTCATTGGCAAAAACACGAAATTCATTAGCAAAAACACGAAATTCATTGGCAAAAACACGAAATTCATTGGCAAAAACACGAAATTCATTGGCAAAAACACGAAATTCATTGGTAAAAACACGAAATTCATTGGCAAAAACACGAAATTCATTGGCAAAAACACGAAATTCATTGGCAAAAACACGAAATTCATTGGTAAAAACACGAAATTCATTGGTAAAAACACGAAATTCATTGGCAAAAATACGAAATTCATTGGCAAAAACACGAAATTCATTGGCAAAAACACGAAATTCATTGGCAAAAACACGAAATTCATTGGCAAAAACACGAAAATTCATTGGCAAAAACACGAAATTCATTGGCAAAAACACGAAATTCATTGGCAAAAACACGAAATTCATTGGCAAAAACACGAAATTCATTGGCAAAAACACGAAATTCATTGGCAAAAACACGAAATCCATTGGTAAAAACACGAAATGGACTGGCAAATGGTATATATCTGAATTTTAGAGCGTGCAAAATTATGGAAGGATACTTTGAAAAATCAACGATTATATCTTGAATTACATTAAAATAAACAAAATTTTCAGTTGTATTCGTTTTTAATTTAATATTGACCAAATTCCTTTTATTACCTTGTTTGTCTTTATAAGGTTAATTCACACCATCAGTTTAAGTGGTAAAGGTTGATATTTTATCAGTTGAGGTGAATAATGTAATGAGTTAATTGAAAAATTACTCTGATTATAAGTGAAAAACATTCCATAAACAAAACAAAAAATTATTTGTTGACGGTGTTTATTTCAATGAAAAAATAATCGTTGTTAATGTGAATAATTGTGAATCAAATAAAAAATTTTTATCACCTTTTTCATTTATATAAATGCTATTATATTAAAACAACAAGATGAGTATCTCCGGATGCTCTCGTTTAGAGCATTTGTAATAATATGCAGTTATTAGTTGTACTGCCAGGTTTGTTCAGTATTTCGTTTCTTGAGCACCTGAAATCATAAAAATGTTAAAATAAAGAAATTACAAATTTATCTAAGTAACAATCGCTAAATAATGGCATTGATTTAAATCTAACGAAAAGCACCAAATCCAATATATATATTTTACTTCAATATATTTCGACAGAATCACTGTCATCTTCAGGTAGAATTGAAAATCAAACTAAATCAATATAAATTGCTCTTTTTTAAACAAACTAATTCATTAATTTCGCTAAAAATTTACAAAATTCTGTTTTTTCAATTCAAACTCTAAAAATTATAAAATTTTTAAAACTTTTAAAACTCACAAAAGTTGAAATCAAACAAGATGTTAATAAATTTTCCACAAAATTGTGTTTACTAATATTAATCAATTGCTTCAATCGATAGTGATCAAGAACTTGAAAACGGAGATGACGGCATTGCACCCATGACATAAATATTCATAACCAAGATCCGAAAACCATCTAAGTAATAATTGAAATTCACTAATAAACACGAAGTTAAAAAAACAGGAATTAGATACCACCTTCCAACGTGGAAATGTAATCCTAAATTATATATATAAACACTAAAACGCCAAACGAAATATATTCCATGGATATTATATCTATCTTCAGCCTCCCATCATAATCTATGCCAATAGTTATATACGAAAAAAATAATGATGTGATAGTTATGTATTAATGATTTAATGAAATAATCTCAATAAATTTAATCACCAATGTCTCACATACAATTCTTTGCCACTTATTATTAAATGTTTTTCTATAAAAATTTTAAGGATTTTAAGTTAGTTGCCCCTGTACTCATTTTCTTATGCTCAATAATATGTCTCACGCTTTTCGATTGGCTAATTTCCTGAACCTGTTTTTGAAGATGATGGGTGTGGCATTCACTCATTAAATAAAAATTTATACTCCTTTGTCCCAAATTATGGATTCCATTTGTATAAAAAGTTTCCTATTATGGCTGGTAATATAAAATCTTAAGGATTTTCTACTATATATTTATTAATATCAATTATGCTGATTAATATATGGCATTACTTGTAAATAATTTTTCATTTTATTACATTTTTAATTTTGTCAAAAATTATTAAAAATTCTTAAGCACCGTTTGTGTTTAAAATATTGAAAATGTGAATTCGGGAAATAGCAGCGTTGAAAAAAGATTACCCAAAGCAAAGCAATTAGCGCAATGTAATACTGCAACTCCAAAAACTATTGATGAATTAATTGAATATGTTCAGAACGCATTCAAGCAATTAAACAAAGATAAACTTGAAAATGTATTTTTAACATTACAAACTTGTATGGAATCAACCATTATCGCAAAGGGTGGTAAAAATTATAAAATTCAACATATGAATAACGAACAACTTCGCCGAGAGGGTCGTTTGCCAGTATCTATTATATGCAGTCAAGACGCAGTTGAAACGGCACGAAAAAATATTAATTATAAAACCCATAATTTGTAATATTATTTTACACTTGTTATATTAATTTTGAATTTTAATACAGAAAAATATATATAAAATCAAAAATTATTATTTTGTATACCATAATTTTGGACAACAACAGAGGTGTACGCTAGATCAGGCAACAAACCCTTTGGGGTTTAAGAATTATTCCTAAACATATTTAACGATTTTAAAGATTTCAATACTATTTTAAATATATGAAACACTTTGAATATTCATTTGTATTAAAAGGAAACGAGCTTATGTATACTTTTGCTAGATTTTTCAAACATAGAAGATAATTACCGCGATCTAAAAATTTGAATATCTAAAAACAGTTAAATTTAATAATTCCAATTATAATTTACGTTTTTCGACGCTTTACTTCTAATTTCCGGTAATCTATCAATTTCCAAACTTATAAAAAGTTTTAAATTAGAATTTTAATAAATAAATTATAATTTGAATTGCTCTCTTTTTCTCTTGCTAATGGAAAGATGGAAAATTACAAAACACTTGAAATATCCTCAAATTGTATATTTTCATAATTAGAAAAATCTATTTGCACACATAACTTTTGTCCTTTTGCGTGTATTTTTGGTTGTTGTTGCAGTGTTTGTATTTTATTTTTATTTTCTATAGTATATGTAAATATTTTATTCTGAATGTCCATAAATTTTGTCCTTAATTCAAGTTTGTATATTTTTTCTATATATAAATTAATTATCTCTTATGTTAGACCCTAATTTGCGGCTAACCCGGTAACTCATGTGATTTGGTAATTATTTCTAAAAAATAACATTTTAATAAAATAATTACATTCTTTTTTTTGCGTTTAAGAAAAAAAGATCTTGTGATATTTGACTTTGTGCTTACTTCCACTATTTCATTATTACAAGCTCAAAATAGTAGTGAAATTCCTCAAAGAAATGGCAATGTAATTTTTGTTATTAAGAGTTTTTATTGTTTCAAATCAATTTCTATTGTAAAATTATAATTAGGCCAAAAAACGTTGAACGACATAAAAAAGTAAATATTTAGAATGTTTAATGGATTTACATAGGCATAGTATCTGTTTTGTTTTCCCGCCTTTATTATTAATTAGATATTATTTTAAAATTTATTGATTTAGTGATTTATTTAGAATAAATTAAAGCAATCGTTGAAATTTACAATTAGAACTTTCCAATTTCCGTAAATATTCGTTTTCACTATAAAAATAGCGTTTGTGTATAAAAGGAGTGCAAACTCAATGAAATGACGGTACTTCCGTGTTATCTTACCCCCAAAAATTAAATTAAAAAAGAACACATAATTATTATATTTATTTTCTAAATCACAGTTACAAACTCAGCAAATGTTTGTAAAGAGTTTGTAAATGGTCATCCAGGTGGCCAGAAAACCACAATGTCGTTGAGAATAGTGTCGAACACATCAGCACTGTTGCTTAGAACACGTTTGCGCCACATAAACTCAATAAATTCATGTTCAATAATGTTCAATAACGTCATCAATAATGTATTCTCTCATTTTTTATATTGTTATTTCAATTGTATTTTATAATTTAATTTTTTGGGGTAAGATAACACGGAAGTACCGAAATGACTAAAAATGTAAATATATGCAAGCAATTGTTTCAACTATTGTGCGCATCGCATATTATCAATAACTGATTGGGATAAAAGTCATTTATCCAAACCAAATATTTACTTATTGTTATTTCTCAATTGTCATCCTATTTATATAATTTACTGATAAAGATTTACGTTGTTGCTGAAGCTTTAATTGACGCTGGAGTAAAAATGGGATTACCAAGAGATGTATCGAATAAGCTAGTTGCCCAAACGTTGGTCGGTGCTGGCAAAATGATTTTAGAGACCGGACAACATCCGATGCAATTAAAAGTCGCGTTTATATAATTAATTCTTAAATAATACGGAAATCTAGGATCATGTAACATCTCCAGGTGGGTGTACAATTTGTGGAGTTGCAAAACTAGAGGAACTTGGTTTAAGAAATGCTCTGATTCAAGCTGCTGAAGCGACCAAAGAAAAAGCACAAAAACATTAAATATTTCTGATATATGTTTTGGAAATAATTTTTTTTTTGATTTTCGTAGTGAAATTTATATATCAATATATTTGACTTTCTTTTGTGTAAAACAGTGGTTCTCAGTCCGTGTTCCGCGAAAAAAATGACATTTTATCTTTAAATTTGCATTTAAGATACATATCATCAAAAACCTCAATTAAATATTTTATAAGATGATTCAATAAGAAAGCCGTTACACAGATATATAAACATACAAATATAAGTGTTTTTTATTGCTTGTTATTGTTGCGCGTGGTATTTTCTTTGCTTATAAGAAGGCATTGTTTACGTTCATGACAGATTTATAGTAATTTGTGATTGGTCACTCATTGTGGGCAAGTATTTTTTTGTCAGTGTTCCGCGTAAAAAAATCATGTGAATGGTGTTCCGCGCTTTTATATTAATTGAGAACCACTGGTGTAAAAACTCAATATTTGTTCATTAATTGTGTTGATTATCTTTAATTTATTGTTTGAGAATCATTCTAAAGCATTGCAGCTTCTCGTAGAAGGATCGTGTTATGTCACTTGAATACTTTGTTGTAACTTTGTTTCATCTAAGAACAGTTTATTATTTGTGGCTGTCAATTCGCGAGGCTGTAGTATTCAAAATGTATCTACCACTGCTTGCATTTTTCTGGACTGATAAATAACTTGAGAATGAGTGCGGTACCTTTTTCCAAAATTGGTCAGTACAACACTTTTTTGAGGAAGAGATTCTGCCGTTTCCGATATTATAACCATTTAAATAGTTCCTGAATGCTGACAAGAACTCAACTAAGTTATTTATCAGGTTTGTAGAACTCATTAAGTCAATTATATCATTCTGTTGCATTATTATTAAAACAAATTTTTAACGATTCTAATTTCCTTTGAAGTCTGAGTTCTTCAGCAATGATATATTTTTTTATCTTTATCATATTTATGTTTAAACAAACTTTCAATATATCTACATATCGAATAGTCTTCTGTCACTATACATTCGTCACAGGAAGTACGCCTTGTTGGGCGCAATGCTTTGAGTTATGTATTAGACTTCATTTTAAATGATGATCGAACTGAAGAACATGTAAAGCCGATGAATAAAATAAAAAGATTGTGATACTTACTGTACTCGTTAAATTGCAGCATTCGGATCCAAATTCAGATTATATACAGCATAGTGAATGTGTAAAGCATTTGAAACGTTTGGAATCCAGAGTAGACACCATTCATTATGGCCGCACCATAATAGCCTTGGGTCCTTTATTTCAACAGATCCGACTTTTTATCTTTAATACACTTTTAAATTTCGCCTTTATCCCCCCGCATCTCTCTGATTATGATTCGCATGGAAGCCTAGAACTCTTTCATTGATCTTAATGCGAGTTGGTTAACCAGTTCCAAGGTCTATCTCAATTATCACATAATGAAATACTTCATTCATTTTATCAAATTTAGAAACATCTTAAGTGAAGTCTATAATGACTCCAAAAATCGGAACCTGCCATGTATTATCTATCAAAGCATCTTTCAAATGAGTAGAAAGTATCTTCACTACATTCTGCATTATTGTGCTTAAATATTTCGTTGTTCCACCAGGTCGTTCAAAATTTTCTATCAACACGAGTCATATGACACCAAGAGCTTAATGACAGAAAAGATATTTTTATATTTGATTATATTTGATTAGCATTTCGAGAACGGGATGTTGCGACATAGAATTACCCATGCGAAAACACTGAAGTTTGAAGACTTATGCCGACGTAATCATAAGACTGTCCTTGGCTCTTGGTGATCGTTATTGCGTATGCTGGAATGATATGTAATTGTCGACGACGTAAAAAATCATCAATAGACTTAGGGTTCGAAAAAAAATAAAATCTAATTTCTCTTACTGAATATACAGTGGAATCTTTTTGACAAAGAAATGTGTTAAATTTCAATAATTTCTTTTAAATCAAAACTGAAAATTAAGGCAGTTCTGGTTTATGTTAGATAATAAACTACAATAACTACTTACAATTATTAATGATATAACCAGGGATGCTTTCCCAAAATTTATCAACCGGTTCGCAGTGATATTTTCTTACAAATTTTTTTATTTTTTTAATATTATTATTTCCATCAAAATATTATGGTTTGTCAGAGTAGCAGACTAAGTCAAGAATATTTAACTATCGTTCATATTCTCTGCAACAATAATGTAATAGGATAAAAGAGAATAAAAAAATAATTCAACGAGGTAAAAATCACTTTTATTTTATTTATTCATTTCAAGAGATACAAAATTTACATAAAAAAAACTGAACATAACAAAAAAATTGTGAAATTGCATATATTAGTAAATAGTATTGTTATAAAGTAATTATATTATTTAAAATATTTCCAAATAGCTAATTGATTTTCAGTATATTCTTTCGGTTTAGATTTTTTAACCCTGGTATCATCTGCCGAGTTATTGTTCCTCAACCAAGTTTTTACATAGGGAATTGCGTTTGAAGTTTCTAATGGACGACCAACTAAGTTTAATGTCATCAAATTTTATACTGCCTGCACTGTTAATTTGGCTCTTATATCAGCAATTATGATGTTCATCAATGAAAATCCTCGTTCTGCTTCAGCACTGCTAACGGCAACCGTATTAACCATATTTTTCGCTTTTTGAATGTTTTCTGCAATTTTAATAATTTGCTGATAGCCATTCTTTATTATATTTTCTACATAATCACGGAAATCATTCTTATCGATATCAAAATTAAAAACTTTTCGAAGTTTATCAAAATTCTTTTCGGCCTCTATCCACGCAACTACAATATCTTCAATTTTCCATGTGCTCGACTCTAGCAAATTGGCTAGCTCATAAATAATGCTATTATCAATATTATTTTTGTTACTATTTGATCCGAGATGAGAGCAATCCATCAATCTTAATTTCATATTTTTTATGATGCTGTCAATAAGGGAATCTCTGGGAAGGTTTCCATAAATTTTGTTTTCGACGAAGATAATGTCTTTGAATGCTTCAGAGTTTATAACTTCATCCACTTTTTTTTCGTAATGACCGCGACGATCTTTGAGAATTTGAAAAGCGTTAATTGTTCTTCTAATCAGTTGATCTCCCCTTGCAACATTTATATTTCTAGCTTGAAGGGCATTAGACAGTAGAGAGCACTCCTGTAGGATGACAATCATTAGAGCTAAATCTACTAGAAAACATTTGTTTTGTAGTCGTTTTGCCATTCCAGACATTTTTTTGTTAGAAGAGAACAACGTATACAAAGCAGGGTAGCTCCGCCATACAGCAATAGCAGATCTTAGGCTGCACGCAGCCCATCTTGGTCCTAACACTTTTCCAATCTTAATTATATCAAAACTAAGCTCCTGGGAAATATTATTCATTTCTTTTTGGCTTTTATTAGATTGATGAAAAATACAATATATTTTGTCCATGAAAACTTTAAAATGATTAACCTGTTTGATATCGTTTATGGAATCATCTAAAACAAGTCGTAGACGGTGATTGAGACAGTGTCAAATAATAACATTTGGAAACATCTCTTTTATTCGTACGCTGACTCCAGATTTACAACTGAGCATTACGCTAGCACCGTCAGAACAGAATCCTATTAAATTCAGTTTTAAATAATTCGTATCAAATCCAACAACAAGCAATACACCCAACAAACTTTGAAAAATAGTATTCGCATCTTGTGCGTTAAGTTCCACAATATCTACGAACATTATTGGGGATATTTCAAAAGATTCTACTTTGATGAAAACTATAAGCGTTGATTTACTGGAAATGGTGGAAGCTTCATCAATAACAGTACAAATTTTTAAATTATTCTTAATAATCGATATAAACAATTCTTTTTTAGTTTCTTGCGCAATATGCTCTACTATCTTACGTACATCTATGTCGAGAATGAAGTCCGGTTCCCATGTCCAACCCGTTTTTTACTTGAAGCTCTATTACACTTTCTATGTCTGAAAACGGACGGTTTCTTTTCGCTAGGCTGTAAACAGTGTTGAAGATTCTTGTAGTAGAACTAATAAATTTCTCGTTCATCTTATCGATGCATGATGTAAAAGTTTGTTTTTCAAGTATCTTGGCATGTTCAACAGCTAGTTTGTGTGCTTTTGATGCAAAATGTTCACTCATGTTTTTCCATTCCTGAGATATTAGTTTTGATTCCATTTTTAAACAATATTCACATCCCAATTTCTGATTACTGACAAATAGCCCATCATATTTAATTTTAAACTCCTTCAACTTTATCGCATTCCAACAGCTTGGTAAATTATTATTGTCCTCATTTTGGGAACAAGGAATCTCTAGTATTTGTTCCTGTAAAGTTATTGAAACTGCTTCTGTTTCTGTTATAGTCGACCTGCTATCATTACTTACTGATGTTTCCTCTCTTATTTTTTTCGAGAAATATGTGGTTAACATATTTTGTCTCTTCATCTTCAGAAAATAATATAGGTATTTAAAAATAAATTATTTAACTTAAAGCATGAAAATAGTTAATTGAACTTACCTTATTAAATTTTTTAAAAATCTTCGGTTTTATTAGAAAAATAATTAACTTAAATGTATAAAAACTGAACATAACAAAACAAATAATAACCGATAAAATGAAATATTTAGATTGAACTTTTTCAATAGAAATTAGAAATAGATTTAACTTTTACATATGGTAAAAATCTATGGTAACTTGATAAAATTTAAAATTTTTTTAATTTTTTTTAAAATTAACTGAAAGATTTCTATAAAGTAAAAAATTAGAATCGCAATGAAAACTAGATAAAATTTTCAAACTGTTTATATAAATTTGCACCAAATGGTAAATAAATTTTATTTAAATAATTTTTTTTGCGTACTTTTTTTTTGACAAAATAATTTTTTTTCGCTTATTTTAATAGCCGGTTCGCACGAACCATAGAATTTACATTTAGCGGTTCGCACGAACCGGTAGGAAAGCATCCCTGGATATAATTATAATTTTTAAAATAATCATATTAAGCATTGAGCGTTACAGAATCAGTGAGTGAGTGAGTGGCGTGGGCTTTTATAATATATATTATCATCAAAATAAATTGTCAATTAGATGAAATGATATTGGTAAAATTAAAATTTGACTTTAAAAATTAATTGCCAAATATATCAATAAATCTTTTCATCAGCAATAGATGTTCACAAAATGATATGTCCAATGTTATGGTTTTGACATTTATCAGATCTGGAAAATACCATTTTGAACATTTCACCTTCTAATTCATTTTGGATTTTTTCATTATCTAACATTAATTCTAAAACAAATAAAGTAATAAATTAACAAATTAATAAAAAAATTAATAATTAACAAATTTATCAAATTCATAAAATCGAAAACACCCAAAGAAAAACACGAAAGAAAATCAGAAAAAAATATATTCAATTACAACAATTATCACAAAACGGACACGGAATTGCTCAAAAGGTTAAATAAATGCAATGTCAAAAATATAATAAAGACAAGACAATAATGTAAAAAATAATTGATTATAAAAAAACAGTTATAATTGATTAGGAGATTCCTTTTCCAAATTATCGACAGCCTAAATGCATCGTAATTATCTCATGGGTAATGAAGAATTCACCTCCATATTTAAATCTGGGTGAAATGTTTTATATTCCTTTTTGAATTTTTCAAACTCTTCTGGTGAATACATAGTTTGATTCAATTCATCTTGTATCTGAAATAAAAAGATCATTTTCGACAATAATAATGAAACTGTTTAGATCAATGGTTTTCAATATGTGCTGTGCAGTGCTTAATGACAAAAACAAAAGTGAAAACAATAAAGAAATAACAGAACAAATAACAACAGGCAATAGAGAACTGAAGCCAAAAGTAATTCAGACAAAACAGTTTTAACTATAGACTAAAAAACTATTCAGTAAAAAAGCCATTTAATAAAGATTTCAAAACATAATATGAAAGTCCTTATCGACCACTAGAACTAAACAAAAAGGTGAACAACATACTTAAAAACGACAGGATAATACGAATAAACGCTATTACGAAACCAAACAGCACATACGCAGTCTCCAAACAAAAAACAAACACGCTTAAGATTTAAAAGTGAACAAATTGAAACCCCGTGTAAAAACTGCAGTCAATGCTTCAAGTAACACAACAAGCATAAGCACATATTGTAAACACAAAACACAGAAAACAAAAACGCAATAAACCAACACAACATAAAATGAAATTGTACATTCGAAAATGTATATAGGTATTAGGATTTCTGTTTGTTTTTCTAATTGTAAATGTAAAATGAGAAAGTTATAAAAAGCTGTTTTTCAAAATGATAACTTCCGGTAAAAAATGGAGAGGCTCTATAACTTAAATTTTGTTGATTTTTATCGTTGTTACAAAAATGAACAAAACAAGATCACTATAATAAATATCTTATTATACAGATCAAAAATCGATAAATTAAATTAAGCAAAAGAATTAAAAGCCAAATAAAAGAAAAGGAAATAAAGAATTGTGGAATTACAAATCCAATTAAATGTTTTAGCAGTGAATAAAGTTTTATCTTTAAAAGTTATTATTGTTATTTAACCTCTAAAAAGCTATATACCTCATCAACTAAATTGACCTAAATTGACAAAAAATATGTTAAAAATATATCATAAATATTACTTTTGTTAACATCTTATCTTAATAAATATCATCCAATAAGATATTATTTTATTTTTTGCAACACTATGCCCAAGACGTATATATACACTAGCGGATAACAAAACTCGCCACTGAGGAGCGCATTTCGTTTGACGAAATAAACCACTTAAGATGTTAATTATTCATATTATTCAGATTATCGAACATATATGTACAGTATTTACTCGATTGTAAGCCCCACTTTAATTTAAAGTAATTATGATATTTTTTCGTTTTTTGGACGCCATCGACTGTAAGCCGCATAGAATATTCAAAAAGATTGGTAATTAAACAAAAAAGATAATGCACATTAAAAATTCTATTAGTAATATAACCCATTTATAAGAATTAATATTTTAATTAATAACATTGCTAGTATAAAATGATGATTTCTTGGTAGCAGCATTTATTATTTAAAACAATAAAAGGCTTAAATTATCATTTTATTGTTGTAATAACATTGCTGTAATCTGAAATAAAATTTTGTTATCAAATTTAGATGTTACTAGCGAAATTTCGACATGCGTTGTAATTCCCCCAAGAAATTTTTAAACATGACATACACAAACCTAACACTAGCGGCACGGAAACAAGAACTTCCTAAAGTTTCGTCGGAATCTGACAAACAGTGAATAAATTTCAATCTATTAAAATTTTTTAATAACGATTTTTATAGAAAAAACATTAACTTACAAAAAAATTCAAATTAATGGAAAGTTTATTATTTCTAGAGTTTAATTATTTAACAGATGATATATATGACATTTCATCTCTATTTATATTATTTATGATAATCAAAACTATATTGATTTAGAAAAATTAATTATGTATTTATTCTACATTACGTTGCAACATACATTGTCTGAAACATAAATAAATACTCTATATTTCATGGTTACATCAACTCAATAGCCTTAATAATACATACATACAACTATGATAAAAAATGTATGGAAAATTTAACTTCAGCTCACTTTAAAAACTGAAGCCATCTACTACCGATGCACTAAAAAACAATATGGTTCCTCTTCTAAGATCTATCTAGCGTACAGCAAAATTTCAGCACAATAGTACAAGTATAAATTGAGTAATGTTAGAAAATGTATGAAAAAATTTCTAAAAATTCCGACTTTACCTCACTTCTGGTCACTAAAAGAACTGAAGTCATTCCCGATCGACCTCACAAACAATACGGTTCCTCATTAAAGATGTATTTACCAACTAACGAAAGTTTCAATACGATAGCTCTAACCACTCCCGAGTCTAGAGCGGCTATACATACATTGTCTGAAACATTTTTACTATTATATATATATATATATATATATATATATATATATATATATATATATATATATATATATATATATATATATATATATATATATATATATATATATATATATATATATATATATATATATATATATATATATATATATATATATATATATATATATATACGATGCGAGAAAATTTGGTATCAGAGTGGTAATTTCTGTATTTATTGCCAAGAAGCTTTGACCAGTTCTAATTCGAAATGAACCAAACTTCAATCAAGATAAACTAATTAGTCGAATTCTTTCAGATGACACTATTTTTAATTTGACCGGTGATAGATAAACTTTTAAAATTTGTTAAACTATCTATAAAACTTAAGTGAACAACATATCACTAATATTTGAACAAATTTCAGAAGTATTTATTGTTTCAAAATTGATGAAAATATCTGTTGAAATAATTTAACTATTGGATATACATAAGCATATTTCTATTTGTTAAGTTAATTGCAACTGTCATTATGAAGACATTTCGAATAGCAAGTATTTTTCGAATAAAATTCTTTACTTTAATTAATAACAGTTTTATATAGATTTTTTAGTTTATTAGATAATAGCGACAAGTTATAAACAAAAAAGTTACAGATAGTACTTCAACAACATAAAAAGTGACGACGACACAAATGAACTCTGTATAAATAAATATAGAGTCCAAATTTATTAAGTTATCCTCACTTTCCAATCTTCATCGGTTTTAAATTTTTCAGATTTAGTCCATCTAATGAACTCAGGAAAAGAAATCATTCGATCATTGTTTGTATCAGCTTCTTTGAAAACTTCTTTCCGCATTCTTAACATTTCATTATACATTTCAACAATGTCGTCATCAGAATTGTTGACCTCATAAACTTTGTTTAGCTACAAACGCAAATTTAAAAATTGAGAGAGAAGACTATTATAATACGAAAAAAAAACTATTTTGAAATTTAATTAAAATGTTCGTTTTTATATTTGACTAAAGAATGTGTACCTAATATGTAAAATAAAACAAAATCTTCTAAAAAAAATAAAATTTTCTTAGTAATAGAAATATTATGTTTTGAATATTGGTAATTACGTGTGTTAGCATGTATTTTCTATCAGTAATTATTAAACCAGCTAACTCCCTTTTTAGATGTTATCCAATGAAGAGCTTTATAATAGCGTGTTGGAGATTTGTCTTTTATACATATCTCTTAATAATCTCAAAATAATATTTTTATTAATTTTTTTAACTTATTACTTCCGCAAAAATTACATAAAGATTTAGAATGGATAAGCATAAATACAAAATTACAAAGTGCAATAAAAAAAGAAACAATATTTAAAATTTATGACAAAAAGTTGCAGTCAATTAATTTGTTCGTAATGTTAGCGTTGCACTAAAATAACAATGAAAGGACAAATTTTGACTGTTTTAAAAATAGGACGTCTAACTAATTTGAGAAAATTTTCTATTATATAAAAAGATGAAAATTTGTAGAACATAATTAAAAGAAAATTTTAAAAATGAAAACTTATTTATCGTTACTTGCTTTCTTTATAATTGTAATTTGTTCCAATGGAATGGAAATCATTCCAAGCATGTCTTGGCCAGAAATAATTGAATACATTCATTCAATTGTGACAGATCATTATGAAAGTGCCAAAATTCCAGAAAATATTCAAGTGACAAATGTAACCCAAATTATTCAATTATCCACACACTTGCCCACTAAATGTCACGAAACGTATTTTGTTAAAATTTTTCCACTCTATGATCCACCGGCTGTAATTTATACAGAGAACTGTTTTGATTGTAAACAAGAAATTCAGAAGAAAACATTTAAAATTTTTCAAATAAAAAATATCAAATTAAATCAATATTTGGTTGTCGATGAAATATACCATCAATTTATAGTCCAATGCTCAATGATATAAATACAATGAATTTCTGTGCTGATTTAATATTGAAATATATAGTTATTTATGTTTCGGAATCTATTTTTTAATGTTATTTTTTTATGCATCAATTAAATGAGTATAACTGGTAAACCAGAAACCAATAAACAGACTTATAAATGAAAAGCTAATTAATTAATCAATAAAAAGTATTATAAAGTGTAATAGAGAATAATAATAATAATAATAATAATAATAATAATAATAATAATAATAATAATAATAATAATAATAATAATAATAAAAATAATAATAATATAAAGTGATGATTACTTGGAAGCAGCATTATTTACATTTTAAAACATCATTAGGATTTAAAAATAAAAAGAGAAACATTTTTTAAAATATTTAAATTGCGTATATAAATAGTTAATGGAAACTATATTTTATAAATATTTTAAGATAGAGAATAATAATAATAATAATAATAATAATAATAATAATAATAATAATAATAATATCACAAAGCTTGTACTGTTTATTTTATTCAAGTGAGACATCCGACAAAAATATTTTACACCATTACTTTGAAAGTCAAAAATGCTAAAGGTAATCGGATGCACTTGTAAACAGTTTCTGTGTATCGACTAATTTTTTAGTCCGCAGAGGTGATTATGATTTTTCATACGCCATGTTTACAAGTTTACAGATTTTTTTCTGTGACCAAGCTATTTTTCAAGCGATGTGATTTCCAGTGTACCGGGGAAAGTATGCAATAGAGTTGAATCAACAATATTGTATACTTACCTGGCGCGAAGAGAAATCTTCGTGTCTCCCGCATAGTACTGATGAGAGCCAAAAGCTCGAAACTAGTCTACTATTGGGATTTGCACTGGGTATCACAAAGCTTGTACTGTTAATAATAATAATAATAATAATAATAATAATAATAATAATAATAATAATAATAATAATAATAATAATAATAATAATAATAATAATAATAATAATAATAATAATAATAATAATGTAATAGAGAATAATAATAATTAAAATAGGTTTCTATGAGGTAATTATAGAAGCTTTAAAAATGTAAAAATTTTTCTTAGTGAGTCGTTTTGAAGAGGATATTTAATTAAAAAAAATTTAAATTCTTCAGAAAAAAAGTTTATTATTATTTTGAACCAATTAGAAGTAAGAAAAAGATTTAAAAGAGAAGATCAAAGAGCATTTTGGAAAATAGAAGAAGCTGAATTCCATGAAATTGAAAAGGGCTATTTTATAGTCGAAAATTTTTTCATTTGTATTAAATATATTATTTGCAGCAAAAGGCTTAAATTATCATTTATTTGTTTTATAATAATAATAATAATAATAATAATAATAATAATAATAATAATAATAATAAAAATAATAATAAAAATAATTTCTATGTCATAACATCATATTATCAGTAAAATCATTTAGCTTTTTCACAATTGAAGCTGGTAAATTGTCATTCATTTTTTAGAGTAAATGAAAATAAAAAAATTTATATTCATTGAAATAATTAAATAAACTGGTGATCCTGGAAATTATTTATATTTACCTTAATATTATCTCATTAGGTATTGTTGTACAAATTTGGAAGCAATATCAATCTACTAGTCAATTCACTCTGAGTTGAGAAAATAAAATTAAAAATGAATTTTACGACCGACGGTATTTAATAGTACCATCATATTTAATATCCTATTATTTATGTGATCATAGAGATTTGGAGTGCGTGTAGAATTTATATTATTTTACGTTGATGTGGATTAATATCATATATCTCATACATGTTAATTAGAAACACTAACTGTCAACTAAGAATAATATAAAAGTTATTTTATCTTCATTCCAGTTTTATTTAGAAATTAATTTTCTGCATATCTTTTTACATTTGGTTAAAAAATGTAAGGCAAAAATCCGTGTTAAACAAATAAAAAGGAATTTTATGTCTAAAATGAAGGAAATTTAAAAATGCAAATCGATCAACGGTGAAAAAAATTGAAGATTTTATTGACAATCGAAACATAGTGAACGTGAAACTCAATTTAATTCCAAAATTAATCAAATAATAAAAAAATCAATTAAAGTATCTCAAATTTACTTCAATCTGCATTATAGCTTCTATCTCAGCAATATCTAGGTGCCCATCTTCATTTGTATCTAAAATTTCGTTTTCAAAAATACTATTAGAACTTCATTTATAACAATTGTTTAATATAAAAAGAGAAATATTGTAAATAAACCTTTCAAATAAATTAATATTCGAATTCACTTTTGATTAATCAATAAATGTATTCTTTGGAAAACTATCCAACAGAAAACTTAAAAGTTTAATGGCCAAGAGTAACGAAATATTATAAAAAATGCAATGAATTAATGTTTTGCTAATTAAAAAATATATAGTTACAATCTAATTAGAAATATATTCAATGAAAATTTCTATAAAGAGAATGCACCTGTACCTATCTACAATTTAGCAATTTAATAATATATATAACCTTTAACTTAATTAGTACAGACGCGGAAATTATTATTTAAAATACTTTTGGCATATTAATATGGATTAACTGTGGCTTACTGAACTGTATGATAAAATGTTATAGATAATTACAAAATGGTTCCTAGGGATCCCCATAAAGTTCAACGTGTTAAATATATGAAATTCCGCTATGAAGAAATGAAGATAAAAGAAGTTGACACTTAAAATAATTATTTTAATAAATATATATGGTCGTTCAGTGTTCATGTTGAACGTTCATATCTTCATATCTTTTAATGCATTTGTAATTCATAAAATTCTTAGATTTGTGTAGACTAGATTGAGATTCCAATCAATTCGACGACCGCTTCTCACTCTCTTTCTCAGTGAATTACAATTGATATTATCTCCGTTTAACAATTCAATGATTGAATTAGTAAAAGAATGTTTGATATCACACTTTATCTATTTTATTTTCTCTGTATTCACTAAAGATGCATTGGTATGAAAGTTAGTTCATCAGAATTAGGAAGAACATCTGAATTCAAATCAGCATTATTCAAAGATTTTGCTTTATCCATAATTCTGTATCATACAATAAACTGTATTGGCAAATGCTAAAATTCACACAAAATAATTCTTGAGATTTAACAATTCACGTTGAGAATGAAAAAATGAATGTAAGTTCATAATTTAAAATTTAACAAAATCCAGAAGAATATTGCCACAATAAAACTAGAAAATTCGATTCAACTCCAACAAAGAAAGAAACAAACGCGCAGGCAAACACGATCAGGATATCAATATAAAAAATACCACACACGCTCACACACCAAGATCGGCTGAAACATTCAGTAAATAAAATTATAAAATGAAAATGCAAATATTTACCGATAAATTTGGACAAATGCAATATGTTGAAAAATAAGTTTTAAAAAGTGATTTTGCTTACAATTGATTAACATCATTTTGTTTTATTTGATTTATCGAGATTGAATGTTAAAATTCAATAAAATATTTGGGATATATATTAAAATAACATTTATATAAATGTAAATATAAATTCAAACCTCCTGAAAACTATTATATCATACTATTTATATATACTTTATTTGTATTTACTTTATTTCTAATTTTTAAATATCATAATTATAATTAATTATAATAATTAATAATATTAATATTAAAACAATAATTATTTCTTGGTATCAGCATTAATGAAACAAGTAAATCATAATATAAGCCTTTTGCTGCAAAGTATATATTGATTAAAATGAAATTTAATAATGATTATTTTTATAATCGAAAATTATTTCATTTTATTCAATATGTACTATTAGAGGTTTGATTTCATGAATTAATAACATCCATAATATTTCAAAACAAAAACTATATTTTTAAACACAACATAAAATCTCTTATTTAAACAATCTCTGTTTTTAGCTTTGAGGATATTTTCGCACGCATGAGTTAATATTGGAATAGGGAATATTTATAGACAAGCATTCAATAACTATTTTATATTTTAATTTTCAATTATTCTTAAATATATTTAATTTACCGTCAAACCATTTAATAACTACGATATTCATATTTAATTTCTAATTTTATTATCTACTTTTATAATATTATTTAAATCTATTTAAAACTGGAAATGTAATACTAATTCTATTTAATTACTTTCACATGTACTTCGCAGCTAAAGGCTTATATTATCATTTATTTGCTTTATATTAATAATGACAATAATAATAAAATAATATTAATAAAACTTAATATCCAATTACATTAAAAGTACTTTACAATTAGTGTAAATATAAAATAAATTTTCAGATAAAATTGGAATAAATATGTCATGCTTTAGATTTAAATTAAAGGTTAACAGGCAAAATTTAAAATCAATATGTTAGTTTTAAGTATAAATTTTTACATTGTAACACCGTGTAACAATTTTAAGACGAACACTTATTGAAATTGAGCAAATTATGCACCATGTGAAAACGAAAGGTTAATTTTCAGATAATATTGAAAAATGTTATGTAAAAAATTTTGTAAAATATTAAAGTCTATTCATTGCGCTATATATTGCACAACAATTGCATAACTGATATCAAAGAAGTAGCCAACAAAAAGAATGATTCGATCTTATTTCAGAGGATAATTCATTATCGATTGCATCTTAACAAAAAACAAAGTTTGGAAAACTAATAACTTTTTCTTATAGAAAAAATGAATGTTAAATACAATATTGTTAAAACTTTATTAAGCATGTTTATATATCACAAACGAAAAAGATAATTAAATTTAACATAGAATGATAATATAAAGTTTAAAACAATATTTACCATGAAGTCTAAAAAATGTAACAGGATTGAAAGAGTTTGGGTCTAATTTATCTTCTTTCTCCCAAACTTCTTTTAACTGTTCTTCCGTTCCCTATAAAATAATTAGGTTACTTATTTGTCATTAAAATCAATACTGGATAATGAATAGCAGGGTGGCTTTTATGTCTTTTCTCTGACTCTTCATCCAATAATCTTTGTTTGTCTCGCATTTCTTTCGATTTAATTTTTGATAACCGTAGTTTTCGTTTAATTTCCTTTTCCATTTGATAACGACGATATTCTTCTTCAGCTTTGGCATCTAATTTATTTGCGATTTCAACTGTCTTTATGAAATATCTCAATATTTTGATATATATTTAATCTGTCACCTTCGATATTAAGCGACGAAGATCTTCCTCTTCAAATTTTAGATCATTATGAATATTAATATGATCCTTATCGATTCGACTTAGCGAGAAATTGTTCGATTTCTGAAGTTTTTCTAGTCTTGCTTCCATTTTATTTAATCGGTTTAATTCAATGCGTTTTATTTCATCAAGTTTAGTACGGACATGATGAGAAACCAAGTCAAAATGGTTGACGACACTCATTATCTAAATTGAAATGAAAACACATTAAAGATTTCAATGTCTTCAGTTTGAAAATATAAAGGAAATCTAATATATCTTAACATTTAAATGGGCAATTCGTGCATATTCAATCTTAAAAATGATCCCAAAGATTTTGATGAAATTTGGCAAATCTACCTTTTTTCATGAGAAAAAAACGATTTAACTAGTTCCTGACTTTGGGAAAATTCAATTACCTCGTCAAAATTACAACTGAAAATTTATAATATATATATATATATATATATATATATATATATATATATATATATATATATATATATATATATATATATATATATATATATATATATATATATATATATATTTATTTATATTTTTAAATATATTTTTGTGCCCATGACAAATAAAAGTTTATACATACATCAATAATAAATATAATACTATGAATTTATTACTTTATAATTGATAAATAAATCTTTGAAAATTTTCATTTGTCATAAATACATAAATATAAGTTGAGCAACAAAAGTGATATAATTATAATATTATAAAGTAATTACACAGAAGTAATATATTAACAATATATTAACACAACACAATCAACTGTTTACTGCCACTTAGAGAAATTAGTGAAAATCAGCAACTTAGGAATATGGTAACCTCATAATATTAACGAACGGAATAAAGCAGATCACATAGGAATTCCCACAAGTATGCTCTCATGAGGACATATATCGAGTCTTTTTTAAACATGGTTATAATAGGTGATGAAAAATGGTTCATCTATGAGAATATCGTTGCAAAAACAAATTGCTTGATAAGGATCAACCATCCCTACGAGATCCAAAAGTAAACATTCACGGATAAAAGATTTTATTGTGTGTATGGTGGGCTAGTCAAGGTTTAATTTATCACGAGTTGCTGAAATAAAATTTAACGATTATTATTGTAGAGATACGTTTATCATCTGCAAAGAGTTCGTGAGAAACTCCAAGACTCCTGAATTCGTCAAATTCAAAAACATCATTCTTTTACACAATGCAAGTTTACATAAAGAAAGAGTGACTTTAGAAAAAAATCTTGAACTTTGATGGTCCGTTTTACTAACTCCACCTTACTTCACGGGCCTTGACTCGACAGACTACCACTTTTTTGCTTTTTAAATAATTTTTTTAATGCATACTTTTCAATAGAGAAAAGCAAGTGAATCAGGCTGTCGAAAATTTCTTATAAACCAAACCCACCAAATTTCATGAGAATTGAATTAATAAGCTGTCGGTAAGATGAGAAAAGATCATACACAATAGAGATGAATACATAATAGGTTAATATAATCTTATTTTATAAAAGAAAAAATAAATGTATGATAAATGGTAAATTTATTTTTAATTTAATTTAATACAATACAATACCACTTTATTGAACAAAGTTAAATCTTTGATGTACACAATTTTAAGTAAGATGACTTAGTAAAATTCTAAAATAGACATCCTTGATTATGAAAAAAATTCTGTTTCAATGAATTATAATGTACATTGCAGTCAAAATATATAATAAAATCTATGATCAATATCCACAAAACAGAGGCTTAATGTTTCGAAAGAAATTAGTCGTATATAATTAATAAAAGGTATCTTCTGATGTCTTCAAATTCGGCTTTTTAGTGTACTTTCTTCAACTGAAAAATGTAGTTACATTTATTTCTCATAATGTGAAAATTTCGCTTATATCATTATAATTGCTCGCCATTTTTTGAAATTTAATATGCTATAAGAAAAATGTGAAAATTGTCGGTTGGATACACACATGCTTATTAGTAGCATACAGTCAGAACCACGAGACAAATACATCCAATAAAATAATAATATACCAAAGTGTTGACTTAATTGCGCTTTGGTGTATCAAAAAAAATGTCTGCTTAAAGAAGATTCAATTCGTATTATTTACATATAATAAATATACTATAAAAGTTTAACAAATAATGGTTTATTGTAATTTAATATAATGCTTTAATGGTATATATAAATACGAATTCAAACTTCGATCAATTATATCAACCCAGAAAAACAATATTGATAATAATATTAATAAGCAATAATAAATAATAGATATAAATAATTTTTTACAAGGAAAAGTATTAAAGTGAATTGAAAAATTAAAATCACATTTTTAAAATGTAGTGATAATGATTAACAATGTTTAAACTATGCTCATGAAGGAAGGAAGTTTTTGCAAAATAATTAGATTAAAAATTTGTATTATTTACCAAGTTGGAAAATAGAAAATTTTAAAAAGGTATTTTTTGACGAAGCTGTTTCGATACTGACAGTATTGAAGAAGTATACACTAAATAAAAAACCTTTATTATAAAGAATATTAAAAATCACATAATTATTTCTATAAAATTTACTATTAAAGAAGACGATGCTTATTTAGGGTATTGTACCACGTACACATACGTTTAATTTTAATTACTATCTGCAAAGGCCCATATGAAACAGTTCCAACGTGATAATTTAGGTTGTATTAGTATATTATATTGAATGTATGTAAAAGCACCGCGGAACAAACCAATATAAACATATGCAGTATAGAAGGTGCAACATAAAAAAATACTCAGAAGCGAAAAGGTTTAACATATTTTCAGTGATTTAGAAATTCATTATTGAATTTCATTTTATCCATTTCCAATTCACCAACAGAATCTGCTTGTACCAAAAATTAAAAATAGATATTAAATAAAAGTTTACTTTGAATTGATAAAGATATAAATATTTAATTAAAAATGATATATTAAAATTTAAATGTTAATAACTATGGAATATAATTAGTATTTTTTAATTGTTTGAAAATATAGGACATTAAATACTTATTACAAAATTAAGTAAAATTAGTTTTTGAATTTCTTCCTACTTCAATCATGATGGTAAATTGTTCAATTGTGTAATTTTAATTAGTCTTGTATAATACACAATGTATATCATCAACCATTTTCGAATTATTTGAAACATCTGACTCATTTCAAAGACTAAAATTGTCCAAACGAGCATCAGGAAATATTGATTTTACATATTTCATTATTTAAAAATAAGTTCAGATTCATGCCTAAGCACAATAACAACCTATAAGAGAAATTTCTTAAAAATGGATAATTATTTCATTTACCAAATTCGAAAATGTTTTCATTTTCAAAGATTTTCTAAAATAGAAAAATAATTATCCCATTTAATTTAATTTATTTTCAGAATTTTGAATATTCCGTAGAATATTAATATTTAAATAAAAAATTTTAATCTTCTGACTCATTTACGATTATAGGAATAATTATTTTATTGAGATTTCGTATTTTAATGTCAATACTTGTTCTTTTTACTTCATAATGTTTCTTACTTTCGATAATATATGATCTCAATCATTATTCAAAAGTTTTGATGACTGTTATCATTTAAAGTAAGTTTGTATGTACAGTATTTTCCGAAATTCAGACCCGGGCGTATATTTATTTCGCCAAAAAAATTAACAAAAATGGTCTCCTATATTTTTAAATAAAAAATTTTTAAATTATATAAAAATATATAAAGTCAATTAATTAAAACGATTTAATTCAAGAATAACCATTTCACCTTTTTGCAAAACATCATCTTGCTTATTTAAAGCTGAAAATCTACAGGCCTCATCTGCGATTCTAACTCTCTTAAAATCATAGGGCCGAGTCATTCATGTTAACTAATAGCGGAAGAAGTAACAAACGAAGAGGATCTATCTAAATATCCTGCACAAAAAACTGATAAATTCAAATTTAACACACTATACTATGTATATGCATAGTTAATTAATTAATGATAACATCATTATTGTGCCCTTTTCTTACCCTTGATTCTGTTGCTAACCTGTGATTCTGGTTCATCCAAGATGTAACAAAAGGAATGGCATCGAAATTTGATATTGGGTTCCCCAATAAATTTATTGTCATTAGATTGGATATATGTTCCACAGTAAGGCTGGGTCTTAATTTTGAATCAATTAAATTCACCTCTCTTTTTTGGTTTTAGGGGTAATTTAAGAAGCGGCTCGCGCGAGCCGGCCTCAACCTACCCTTGGGTGTATGTGTGTTATAGTGCTTTGATCATTGAAATAATTTTAAAATATTTAATTTTTTACTAGTTATTTTTATTATTATCATTATTATTATTATTATTATTATTATTATTATTATTATTATTATTATTATTATTATTATTATTATTATTATTATTATTATTATTATTATTATTATTATTATTAAAAATTATAATGGAACTTCACCCTTTCACGATACACATATACACCACTAAGTATATATTAGGACTTAACATTTTTAATTGGGTTGAATTAAGTTTTATAATGCGTTAGCACAGTGTCCACATCTACGCCGACGCAAAATGTTTTGATATTATTACAGTTGTAAACTCGAGCACTTTAAATGACACAGCATATTTAGTGATTTAGTATTCTCGTGTCCCCTAGAAAAAATACTTTTTCAAGGGTTGGTTGAGTTTTGTTTACTTTGGTTTGGATTGGAAATATAAACATTTTTTATAATTTTATTTATTTCATTTTTTTATTTTCCAAAAAGCGAACGATCATGCATCTCAACTATGAATATAGAAGTAGACGTACGAAGACAAACACAATGGCGTTATAACAAATATCAGGTTTTCAACTGCAAACCACAGTTTATAACAGATAGAGATGTCGTTATTGTAGGTGATCCGTCACTAGAATACACTCACAGTAGTAGGATTCCAGTGATTTTTGCACAGAAATAAAATTACAGAAACTATAAAAACGTCAAATTAGTTGTCTGGAGTGGTTATGGTTGATAATACTTTTAATCTGATGTTATACACAACGTCAACGAACTTGATATGAAATTGGAATACAAGTTACGACGTACTAGGTGAAAATATTCGATGTTTAGTCACTCGTGCATCCCAATGAATGAATAGTTTGTTTCGTCATTGTTTGAAATGACAAATTTAGTTTACATATATACATTATGTTTTAATTAGTCAACAATATATACATACCAAGCAATTAAATGCTTCCATTTATATTGCATTTACATTGCTAACAAATTTACATACAATAGTTGCTAATTATATATTATTAATATTTGATAGTTACCCATTAGCAGGAACGCCAGATACCTAATAACAGCAATTTTAGATAATAGCAATAATTGTTAGTTACAAATTAGAAACAATGTTAGTTACTTATTAATATCAATGTTGGTTACCTGTTAGCAATTGTTGTTACTACCCTATGAGAAAAAACATTAGTTACTTAATAGAAACAATTTTACATGTTAACAATAATTATTAATGTGTATATAATTATGGGTAATTACTAAAATTGTTACAATAAATTTAAATTTGAAATTATTAATCATTATTATTTATTTACTGAAATACGAAAATTATCGGAGAGACTTGTAAGATAAAATGCTAATTATTTCATAATTTGAGATATATTGAAAGATTTAGTGTACTCCCCAAAGATTTCGACACGATGAAGTCCTAAGATCCAAAAGTCTAGATATTATATGTCGGCGATAGATATAATTTTCGAATATTTAGAGGGTCAAACGGAAACAAAATTAAGAGGTTTATTGATAGTGAAATAAATCTTTTAAATTTTAAAAGATACAATTCACAAAGACTTATTATCTGATCTCTTGAAACATGTTATAAGGATTAAGGAATTATATTAAACTAAAATATTTCCTTTCTTTCCTATGTCAGAGCAAAGTTACTGATGACATGATCAAATGATATACTACATAGTTTGTCACAATCTATGAACATGAGAATGAGGGAACAAATATATCTTGATTTATTGTTATTCTAAATTAATTTTTCATGCTTTTCAACTAGAATGATTTTTACAACGATCAAACTAAGAAAAAATAGTTAATTATTACCCCCCCCCCCTATATAAACTATTATGTTTCGGCGAACTATGGGCTGGAATATGTCTGATATATTGCTTAAAATGCTTCAGTTCTACAATATTTATGCCTCATCATCTGGAAGTTTGACATAAAGCAAAAAAAATAATACCACTACAACACCCATTGAAATAACTACTGATAATAATATCACTTAATAAATTTCCTAATTACTCGAAATTTTATAATATTTAGTATATTTGAAATTGTGAAAAACACAATTGTATGCCAGTTTTGACGGTCAGTGTACTGCACTGAAATTATATAAATTAAACTACTGAACTTAAATTATAATTGTAAGTTCAACGGTTTAATATTTTCAGTTCAATATTAGTATATAAATTAAAATGTTGATTATTTATTAAACGATACATAAAATCAAGCTAATTTTTAATAGCTTATGAAAGCTCAAGGAGATTTGGGAAAGACTTTAGAATCTGAAAATTGATTCTCTAGATATCTTGTGCACAACAAACCACAACTAAAACCACCTCATAAAGACTTTATTTTACTTTTCAAGGGCTTTATAAATAAATATTCTAGAGTCCCATTAGGTTTATAAGAGTGAATAACCGAAAATTTTTGAAAATATTTGATTTAACAAAATCGCATGTAATTAAGGTAGGTTATAATTTACTTTCTAATTAATATCATTCCGTCGACTAATTCCAAAATATGTAGACATCGAATTCGAGAATGCCAGATCGATGATCAATTTTGAGTGGCAGCTCCAAATTACGAATTATATTAAATACAATTGCTGGAAATTTCAGAAAAATTGACATATGGACAAAGTTCTTCAAATTCAGTAACTTTAGTTTAATAAACTTTTCCAATTTGGATCAACGTTTTACTGACGATTTTTTCAATTAAATCAGAATAAACATTTAATTCCGGATGTTAACGCAACATTTTCAAAACAGGAGGAGCATCTTTTGTCATAGAGAACGGCTAAAATCCCTCGAAAAATTCGAAAATTTAAACAAAATCACTTTAAGAAAGTTCACCAAAAACTAGAATTTTTTTGTCTTTACCAAACAAAATTAAATTTTCAAATTCAAAAAAAACAAAATTAAAATTAAAAATATTTCTATATATTATTTTAGTATTGTTAAATTGATTGGCACAAAATACATTTTAAGCCAGCTGACATAATGATGGAAAGTTAAAGTCATATAATTCGAGAATGCTGGAAATAATGATTGAGCCATTAATGTAAATTCTCCAAATATTTCCGAAAGGTCCCAATTAAAAACCTATATTTTGGCAATTAAGATCATGTGAGACCCCTTCAAAATATTCTTAAATTAATTTAATTAATAATGTGCCCGAACAATCATTATTTGCAAAATTGGGCGGAAGCGGAAGAAATATATACACTACGAGGTTATACAAGTCTTCCGATTATATCTATGTCCCAAAACCTCTCGCCTGGACAATTAATTTCAATGGCTTTTTTTTATAAGTACCACTTGAAAAATTTAGATCTGAACATTTAAGAACGGTTACAATTTAATGGTACTTCACTTAGTTGAAAATTTTTACCATCGATATGTGATGCAAATTCAAACTTTGATCGAAGTGTTAGAAATATACAATCGATGGTAATTATTTTCATCAACACCATTTAAATGTATGTTTCTATTATAATTATTATTACTATCACAATTACTTTTACTATTACCCTTAATTTTATGGTCATTACTATTATTGTTATTACTCTTAACATAATTACATTCTTATTATTACTATTATCATTATTATTATTTCACTATTATTATTCTAATTATTAATACCGTTCTTTTCCTTATCAGTATCTTTACACCTAAAATATCATTATTATTGCTATTCTATGGATTTTTCAAAAACTTGGTTTTATCGAGATTTTTTACAAAATTAATTAAAATCTTAAAAATTTAAGAATTCCATAAATTTATAAAGTTTTAATTTAGTATTTTGAGAAAATAGAGAAAATATTTTAGAAATTAAAGTCAATTTACCAAAATATTTCCCTAGTATGAAAGTGGATTTTGGAAAGATGGAATATATAGGATGGGGTCAGCAGATGTAAACTATTATAACCAGGTGAGAGATGCTGGAGCTCTATTAAGGTTATTTAGATGAGTTTGGATAGGAAATAGGACTTTTTAATGCGACAGGGTAATATATGCGAGTAATTTACATAACGATATTTTCCGATAGTCGTACACTAGGTGACTACGAAGTGACGCCATACAGTGTCATTGACTGTTTGTCGCCATTTCCCGGCGGTTCCTCCGATTCGGAGAATGACACTGGCAGCATTCACAACATAACAAGGACTAAACGCAAGTCCAATAATCAGTGTCCGACTTACTCATGCCAGTATTTTTTGGATGAGAATAACTCTCCACTTACTTGGCGTATTGATACTTGTGGGAATTGAGGTCACCTGTTCGCATGACAAATACTGTCGCATTTTACCTTTGATTTCCCCAAAAATATTAAGTGAGCTTTCGTCGTTGATTTTTCGTACATCGCATACTAACGTCAAAAACCTTTATGGAGAATTAAGTACGGCAATCCTTGATAACTTTAAAGAGCCTACAACTGCCGTCTTTACTAAATACTTTAAGACACAAACTTTACGTAGCAGAAAACAAGATTAATGAAGTCGTGACACTTGGTTCACAAATAACTTGCTCTACAGAGCTGAGTAGCAGCACAACTTCGGAAACGTTTTCAGTTTAATCTTTAAAGCCATCATCCCAAACCTTTTCACTACAATGTGTGTGTGCATGTGGTAATATATATATCCTATTGTATTTGTTCCAAATTGATAACAGGAGATCGAGAGGCTGAAACGGAAGGTCAATCTACAGGACATGGAGGGTGAACTTGGTCAATCGCTGTCTAAGCCTAGAAGTTGGTTAAGTGCTCCCTCGAAGAGGATCTAGTCAGCGAAATCTGTTCGTGTACACCATCAAGGACGTCGTTAAAATCCCTATCCCTCATCCATCAATGAGACAATTTTATATTTTTCATTATTTTTATTAAAGGGAATGGATAATTTAGTCTTAAAGAAATATATTCATATCAATGATGACAAAGCTACAGCTAGCAATAATAGAATTGAAGACGATACGGAGATAAAAATTGTGAAATCAACTAAAAATTTCATTCGTATGTTCAATGCGGCTCATCAAGATATTAAGTTCGAAATCGAATATCCGGAAGAAGATGGATCCCTCAATTTATTGGATTTGAGAATCAAAATAGAAGAAAATACTCCAACATACGGGTTCTACAGAAAACCAGCTCGCAAAGAAATATTTATGCACCAAAGATCAGCGCTTCCATACTTACAGAAAGTACATGTCATAAGAAACGAGAAACGAAGAATAGCCAATCGATGCACGGAGAAAAACGAAAACTTTAAAGAGCAATCAAATTTCAATAAAATCCTACACCGAAACGGATACCAAGGTGAGGACATTGAAAAAATGAATTCTACCCCAAGAAGATCTAGGGAATTAACACAAAAGAATCAGAAATATTTCTATCTGAATATCCCATTCATCAGTGACATACTCGACTTCAAGATCCTGAAAGAACTTAAACGTACCGGTCTTCCAATTCGGATAGCACATAAATCTTGGACATTGAGAAGGGCTCTGACAGGCAACATAAATAGAGAAAACAATTGCACAATGAAAAACTGCCAGACACCGAAAGATATGTGCTTTAGAAAAAACATCGTCTATTGCATCACGTGCAATGTATGCAATGAAATCTACATTGGAAGTACCCTCAGGACATTGCACCAAAGAGTTAAAGAACATCTAGATCCTGGTGGAACATCCTCGTTGGGCAGACATCTCCGGCAGTGTCAGCCAACAGAGGAAAGAAAAAATATTTCAATAGAAATCATAGCTAATGGAAACATCCAAAAGAAAAATGTCAGAATCAAAGAAGCAATTCTCATCATAAACAGACAGCCAAAGATCAACACTAAAGAAGAAATCAATGAAATCATGAATTTGATCTGTTGTCATTGACTTTGAGAATAACTGACAATATACAAAGAAATTAAAAAAATAAGAATAAATTAAAAAGTAATAATTAGAATAATATAGAAAAAAATTTTAAAAAATAGGGTTTGAAAATCAAAATTGACACATTTATTGAAATATATAAGTAGTTATTGGAGGCTTTATTTAAAATATTTTCAAATATTTTATTAGGCTTCTAGAAGCTAATTATAGAAGCTGTAAAAAATTTAAAAATTTTAGTTTGTGCCATTTTGAAATTTTAAATGTAAAAATTATAAAAAAATTTTAAAAGTTTTTAGTAAAACAATTCATTATATTTACAACCAATGAGAATTAAGAGAAAGGAAATAAAAGAAAGATTGAAGGGTATTTTGAAGAAGAACATTGCTAAATTCCAAGAGATTGACAAGGACTATCGTATAGTCGAAAATTCTTTCATTAAATACATTATTTGCAGCAAAAGGCTTAAATTATCATTTTATTGTTTTAAATAATAATAATAATAATAATAATAATAATAATAATAATAATAATAATAATAATAATAATAATAATAATAATAATAATAATAATAATAATAATAATAATAATAATAATAATAATAATAATACAAAAATTGCAATTGTCATCATTGTGTTATAATCGAAGGTAAGTACTTGAAAGAATAAAGTGATGTATTATAATTAAATTTGTTCAAATATCGTTACCTTAATATGTTTCATGTCATTTTAAAATACAAATTATAGAAGCCTGTACACATTTAAAAATAACGCTATAACAGCGATACTTAGTGAATATGATCAGTCCAGACAGTAAACAACTCTCAATATATCCAGAAATAAAAGAAATTTTATATTATTAACCCTTAACTGTCGTAAGTCACCTCCGATGTGATAACAGTTTATTTGTATACAAAAATAGCGTCCGATTACTTATCGGCGATAAGAGTTACCAGGATAATAAAATTTGAAAAAGTGATATATTGGTCAAATCCAAATTATAATGATTCAATGCCGTTTATATGATGATTGAAAAAAGTGTTAAATTAGAATATAGAGGTCGTTTCTTAATTTACCACGAGAATTAATCTAGTATCAGTAGAATTCTAAAATAAACTCCAAGGCTTAGGAGTATATTTGAAATATATATTATTCAATTGTGATCATATTTCGCTAGTATTTATATTTGTTGGATAACAAGTGGTGGATTACAGGTAGTCCACATTCTACTCTTTCGTGCTGTTTCCAGCGTAACCCAGAATACAATAGTGTAATATCGCTTGGTGTCCATTGAGTGATCAATGTTGGTACTGCACCAAGGGGGGTGGAGTGCTCGCAAAAAGTGAGCGCACTACTTGCACTATAATTGTCAAGCACTCATTGGGTTCACGGACAGCCGATAGAAGGCTTATGCCCGATTTCTCCTGATCCCTTTACTAGATCGTTTTCCCAACCTCATTATACCTTCGTCATACTCATCATGCAGATATAAGTCCACACATACGCACACATACATATATACACATATATTCGTGGAACGACTACCTTTTAATAACCAATATTTATTTACCAATGTACACCACACATTCATAGTTGATGAGCCCTTTTCTGCTGGAGTCTTTTAAATCTTTCCGCGTATTTGTTGGTGCGCCTACTCACGGCCCTTGCACATATTTTTCATCTGTTCGAACACTAAATATTAATACACGTGAAGTTTAAAAGGTTGTATACTGGGGTCTTATCAAGTCAACATTCAGTTAAAGTCACACCGCGTCTCAGTTGATTACATTTTCCTTAAGTTCATCGGAGTTTATTATATAGAGTATTTACCAAACAAAAAAAGAGGGAGAGTAGATGGTTAGGAGTTCGCTAACTAACATACACCCCGTAGAAATTTTTTAATTATGTAGTTCAAGGTCAATTTTTTTCCATGGTCATATTTTAAAAATTAGTTTTTTGTGAGATCCCGGCCATGGATTTTATTAACCGATGGTTCATTCGAAAGGTATTTGAGAGGTGAGTATGATGGTCATGGTTTATGGTAAACCTTCAAACCTATAAAAACCTTAGAATTTTTCAAACCTTATAATATGTATATCAAACAAAAGGTTTACTCTGAGTTTATCCTGAGTTTACTTTCTCCCTCTATGGGTACTGATCACACTCAAAAACTCAAAATATTATTATTTATATTATTTTTTTTCAAGTTCATTGATGACTCATTCAAGGTCAGATAGATAGGTCAAGGTCAAATTTAAAGGTCAGGATCACATTATTTTTCAAGGTCATATTTTGAAATTTAAATTTTTTAGACAATGGTTTCTCCAAACTGTTCGCTAATACAATTCTCCCACGTCCTCTTAATTTTCTAAATTGTCCTATCTATAGTTCTGCCTGCTTCTGCTGCCCTACCTCCTTTTATATCTTTCCATTTCCTATATTTTTCTTCCACATAATTTCCAAACTTTTCCCTGCCACTGAGTTATCTTTGACAGCTGTCGAGATATTTTCTAATTTTCCTTTTTGCGACTCCGGCCTGTTTTTGTTTTGATTCCGTTATCTCTGACAAGGTGTCGAGATAAGAATATTTTTGTTTTTCTATTTTACCAATGTCAAAATTCTTTTCCACTATTTTTTCGAGCTTCTTCCATTATCTGAATCTGGCTTTCTTGGCATGAGTTTCTTGTCAGCTCTCTTTTATTCTCTACTTTGGTAACATTAATTTTTCCCAATTCATATTGAACTTGCTGAGTACGGAATTTTAAGATCTTTGGGATTTCCTGGATTAACTCATCATTCCAATTTATTATTTTTTCTTCTGGGATCTTGAGTTTTTTATTTTCCCTTTGTTGATTCATCATGAGTTGACGAGTTTTGGAATCTTGTAGGGAGTGAGATACACTTGTTGGTACTTTGATAGTGATGTCATCCAACTCGTTTTCTATTGCCAAATAAACTCTTCGCACTGCGTGCGTATCTTCTTGTGCAGAATGCGTTCCTTTTTGCATGTTTATTTTGCTTACTTCTTGCGAAACTATTAATAATTTATACCATTGCCCATTCTTTGTAATTCTACTCTTTGTTAGAGCTTGGGCTGCTGCCAAATCTCGAATTCCCCGGAATTCATTCGGATTCACTCCACTATACAATAGTTCATTTTGGAAATCATGACCAACCAAGATTTTCCTTGCTTTCAATTATTGCACTTCCTTCCAACTCTGTTACTGATCCTTCTCATTTCTCGACATTTTCTAAGTAATGCCATGGATTTTTGTAGAATTTATCGAAAGTAAAGGAAAGTAATATGATGGCTCATTTGATGACAATAATAATAATTATAATAATGATATTTTCATGCTGATAATAATAAAAATTTTAGTAATAATAATAATAAGCATAATAATAATTAATTTTGATGATGACAACACCAACAACAACAATAATAAAACTAATAATACTGATAATAATGCCTATAATAATAGTATTGATAATAGTAATGATAATAAATAGATTAATAATCACAATAATAACACAATATCGATAATTATTATATTATAAATAATGATGATAACAGTAATAATTCTTGATATAATAATAGTAACAATTATTATTTGCTTTTCCTATAAATATTATGCAACTGATGATACTACTAATAATAATATTTACTGTTGTGATGTTCACGATGCTATATCACTAGAAGCTTCAAGAACCCGAAAGAGTCACCGTTTAGAAAAATATTGTAGCGGGACAATCGGGGTGCGTGTATGTATTGTTTTGTATAACCGAAAAAGAAAGGGGAATAATAAAAATAATATAATATAATGGAACAATTAATTATTACAATTATTATTACAATTAATTAATTATTACAATCAACTAATTAATCAACCTTAATGTATCTTAAGTTTGTTTAGAATAGTCCTTGTTATTCGATGAATATTGGTGGATATTAACTTTGAATTGAACATATTTGGTTATTTGGTGGATATCGTTTATATTAGATTTGAATGGATTGTTCTTGGTTATTTGATGGATATGGTTTATATTAAATTTGAATGATATTCTATAATTTTTACAAATTGTTATTGATTATTTTCCTTTTCAATCAATTTTCTATAGCAATAATTTACCAAGGTAAATTATCGCTATGTAGTTTTTTAAAATAAATAAAAAACAAATTCTTGTAGTTTACATTTAATCCATATAACTAACAAATAAAAAAAATAAGATATTACAATACATTACATTTACTAATAAAACATAACCACAAAAACAATGACAATAATAATCACAATAGTGATATTAATAATTATTAATATTATCCTATAGGAACACCAGCCACACAGAAATTGTTGCACTTCCATCCAACTCTGATACTGATTTCTCGATATTTTCTCAGTAATGCCATGGATTTGGGTCACATAATTTTTAACTTTTTTCTAGGCGTTATTAATGAATTGTAAATTATTCTTCCATTATATTCGATTAAACAAATGAACAACGAAATCATCTTGTTTTCTTCATTCACTCCGTATTCCGCGTAAAACACAATATTTCTTCGAATTTCTTCCGTTGTCATTTTCTTTCGCAAAAACGATTTCCTGTGCTTGAGCATCTTTTCCGTAATTGGCATCAGATTCAGTTTTTCCTCTTTCGATAGGATTTGTTCCATTATTGGGATTGTTGAGGCTTGTGTTCGACATTCCAACACTATCCACGCGACACCGTTTGCCACTCTCAGCTTTTTCATCCAAATTTCCTTTTCAATTTTCTACGACATATTAGTCGCCATTACCTTATAAACTATTCCTTCGTTTTCCAGAATTTCGACAGTTCCCTCGAAAATGTGGACTTCCCAATCTTCTTTCCTTTTTCGCAACATTATTTCTGAGAACTTCGTGTTTGATTTCCACTCCAGTTCTATCATACAGATTCGCAATTCTTCTTTCCCAATTTGGGAGTTTTAGATTTTCTTCAATTACACTGATTTTTTCGGTACGACCTCTTTCTTTATAATACTGAGCGTATAATTTTGTGGGTTTGTTGATTTGTTGCATTTGATTGAATGTTTTTTTGGTTTTAAATGAGTTTTTCAAAGTCAAAAATTTGAAAACAACCGCCATCTTATACCAAAAATCCCTCCCCTCAGCAGTGTGATTATTCAACCAGTCAAATTAAAGTAAAATAGTTTTAAAAATTTAATAAATTTTACAATGGAGAGTTATCAAATGTTTCTCAGAATACAATGATTAAAAGATATTAAGGAAATAATATTCTACTGTTATTAACATGCAATAAAACAGTATCTTACTTCACCAATATTTCTAACCACATTGATCTCCAGGATTCCGAATATTGAAAGTCATATATGTGATTGTCCTTCTTTTCTTTAGTTATAGTGACCACAATGTAAATGTGTAGAATACCACTTGGAATGACCATAATTACAAATATGAACGATATTTTAACGCAATTGCCAATAAATAGATTCTCTTTATAGTTTAATGATAGACTATTGTTTTTTAAACTTAAGAATGTCAATGATAACGTTAGATTTTGATTATTAGTTATTTTCTCAACGAATTTTAAATTTTAAATTTCATTAACACGTAGAATTAACGAAAGGAGAACACAATTATCATGTCTGCTTCAATATCTTCACAAAAGACAAATTAAAACAAAACATCAATGTCCTTCGAACAGTTATCCAAAACAGACGTTGTTAATTTAATATCAACTCTAGTTAAACGCATATCACCAGATTCAAATTTAAATAATTTAACTAATTTATCCTCCCACAACATATCATCATCATTTTCAGATTCTGCAGACTTAGAAGTGAATTATTCAATGCAAAAAATTTAACTTTTGCAATTAAAAAAGAAAAAGAAACTTTTTCGCCAATAAAATATGTTATAATTTTTATTTGTTTTTACATTAATTAAAAAAAATTATCTATTTATACAATTTCTTTTAAATTTTTAAATAAATCGGCAATACCGGTATACCGGTGTTTATTTAAATAAAATACAGAAAACCGGTATTCATTATTGACTCCGGTATTGCAAGCCCTAGTCGATTCCGAGTGCTTCACTCGAGCTCCCTACTCTTCATTTGTTTGTGATTGTTATGGGTAGCGTTATCTACATTTACTCCACCGGATGGTAATTTAGTTTTGTTTTTAATTTATCCGATTTTTATAGTTACCTGTGGTTTCACTGATTATCGCTGATTATCTTACAACTCGAAACTAAGCATTTTTATTTTCCCAACTGAGAGAATTTAGTTTATTTACAGACTGGCATTTCTTATTTTAACAATTGGTTTAATTTTTAACGTTCCAAAGTTCTTTCTACAATTTAAACTTAAAGTTGTTTTCATTTAATTACCCTCATAAGTATTTAATAGATGTAATAATTTAAAATAAAATTTATACTTGCAAATCATCTTTTATTGACATCAAACAGATTTTTATCTGAAGTATAGTTTATGGATGTAAAATTAACATAACCCAAATAAAATTTAAACCCACAAATCGTTTTATATTAGCATCAACTTAATAATTATACAATTTATAGATGAGAAAAAAATTTGGGCAGGTTTATTGATAGATTTACTTTTTATGTAAATTACATAACGAAGTTCATTACGGTCTAACCAGCTATATAAATATAATCTTGTAAGCAGTTTGAGTCAATCGATATTAATGATTCTTAGTGTTGTGTTTATTAACCAGTTAAATGTTTAAGTGAAATATGTAATTTAATGCAACAAGAGTCGATTAATTAAAATTTACCTACTTTCGCGGCCACACTAGACTCATTACGGTAGGCCCTATTGCTATGTTTGGTCCGCGCTACAGCAAAATGTACCGTAACACCGAACATGATTAATTAATTTTCGTCAAGCTCATAGAGCCACGTCATCATAGAGGGAAGTTGTCCCACGAACTCCGCGGCAGAACCACGAAGGAAGTAGGACCTTTGACGACCAAAAAATTCTGAAAGTGCATGTCAGGTCATGGACCTGCTATATCATTGATGGTTATGGACCCGACAATGAAGGTGATATTATTAGTTGCATGACTGGCTCGCTTCTTGTGTCATTAGCGATCACTACGACCCTAGTCACCCTTACGTATAAAAAAAACAAAAGGAAAACCTAATCATGAATATTAAATATGACGGTCAGAAGAGGTGCAAAAGACAAAAGTGCACAAGACAAATGATCACAAGACAAATGCGCACAAGACAAATGCTCAAATAGACAAGTGCTCACATAGACAAATGCTCACATAGACAAATGCGCTCAAAAGAATAAAAATATGGATTTACAGTAAATAGTTTTGGAAAAAACTAGAATGGGGCAACCAGAGGCGAAGCGAAGAAAATATGAAGCCCTACATGAACAAGTAGCTACTATTGTACAGGGGTATCAAGAAGAACAAGACAAGCTGAAATATTTGAGGCGAATGGCAAATTTGCACTAAGGAAGAAGTGAGTTTATATTTCTTTTTGGTCAATATTTTCAATTATATTTTTAGTCATAATCTAGATATATTTTTTCTATTATTTAAATTGAAGTAAACTGAACACAAAATTATTGAGCAAAAACGGGAGACAAGAAACAAACCTGCTATCAGTAGCGGTCTGCCAATTTTTTCAATTGTTTTATTTTAATTAATGTGACAATACAGTCTTACCCCGGTTAACTTTGTTAAATGGTTCCAGAAAAACGCGATGTTAACCGAAACAACGTTATACGAAGCAATTATAATTAAGAAAAAAATTCGCAATTAAATAGATTTAAAAGATTAAGAGAATTTTGATATTATGAAAATTAGATTTAATTCTTTATTAGAATATGTACCGTATTTTAGCGCATATAACGCGCGCGTTATACGCATTTTTACAAACCGCGCACCCCCCATGCGCGGTATCTGTGGGTGCGCGCTTTATGATTTATATTTTACACGTGGCGGCATTGCCAGTGGAAATATTTTTATGATGTGACAGTACCCCTACCATCGGTTTTAATGTTACGTTTGATTGCAACCAGATTTACTTTTAGTTAAACAAATTATTTTATTTTTATAATATTAAATAATAATTTGCTATTTATTTCTGTTATGTAGCAATGTTTCAGATACCGAGTTTGTGTTTAATATGGATCGAATGGCGCCAGCCGGAGTTGCATTGTTCGTATTGACACGTCAGGAAAACAAATAGAAATAAAGAAATTATAAATTTTAATGTTCACGTTATCTTATATTAAATTTTTTTTATAGATATAATAAATAAAACTTCGATGTTTTTTTATTTATTTTTGATCCCACATGTCATTTCAGTAACTTGTTGCTGTTTTAATCTCCGCCATCCTCAAGCTCTTCTTCGCCATCACTCTCCTGGAAACCTTCGAAGCTCTCGTCATCTGAACTGGCCTGAAACATGTCCTTGACTCGCTGTAGGCGCTCTTCTTCGATTGCCACATCATTTCCTTCTGCTTTTGATGCTTCACTGTCTCCCTCTCCATCTGTCGAGTCATCGGCGCCAACATCGGGAACGTTACTGGGCATAATTCCACACTTCTTGAATCCATTTGTGATTGTTGTCACCTTCACTTTCTCCCATGCAGTTATGACCCACTTGCATACTTCAACGTATGTGGCACGGCGTTGTCTACCAGCTGGTGTGTATGTGTGGGACCCAGTTGAAATCCACTTGTCCCACTCCTCACGAACAAACGTCTTGAATGGTCGATTTACAGCGACATCCAGTGGCTGAAGCTTGCAAGTGAGGCCACCCGGGATGACGGCGATATGGGCGCCCGCTGCGTTTATCTTCTTTTGAACAGATGACTCTTTGTGAGCTGTCATAGCATCAAAAACAAGGAGAGATTTCTTTTTGAAAAATCCGCCTTGCCTGGTGCGGAAGCATTTGTCTGTCCAGATCCCCATGACGTCCGTGTTCATCCAACCCTTTTTATTGCATGTAACGACAACACCACTTGGAAGCTGTTCACGTGGCATTGTCGCACGTTTGAAGATAAGCATTGGCTTGAGTTTCTGGCCTCCAGCGGTGCAGGCTAAGACGACGGTAAACGAAGTTCTTTCATGTCCTGTCGTAGCAACAGCGACCGTCTTAACCCCGACTTCAGCAACTGATCGCGTTGGAGGGATATCAAAGACCATGGGCACTTCGTCCATGTTGATGACGTCATTTGGTGAGAGATCGTGTTGGCTGATTTCCTTATGAACAAATTCTCTGAAATCATCCAACTTCTTTTCCCAATCATCCGGAAGTCGCTGGCCGACTGTTGTTCGAGCACGCATCGACAAATTATTGCGCCGCATAAATTTGTAAACCCAATTGTACGAGCCACCTTTGAAATCATCTAACTTCATTTCAACGGCCAACAATCTTGCTTTTGCCTTAATTGCCACCGTCGATACAGCTCGATTATTCTCTCTCTGAGCCAAAATCCACTTCACCAAATTCGCCTCCAGATGTGGCCATCTCGCCTTGCCGCCACGCCTTGCTCTTTTTCTCGGATTCATACTTTCCAGCTCTGTCTCTTCCTTCCTCCACTCTCGAACCGACGTCTCACCAACACCAAACTCCCGACCCGCCGCTCTATTTCCCTTCTCCTTCGCATACTTAATCACCTGAAGCTTAAAATCAGCTGTGTAAGACTTTCTTTTAGGCATATCGAATAATTTATGATGGGTTTTAAAATATCATGAGTTTATATTGTGCTATGAGAACAGAGAATTCGTTGTTTTATTTTGTCAGCCGTTGGAGTAAGACCAATAGTTTTAAACGGATCTAACCACGTGGCAATTTATCAGGCTGACGACGTCATCACACGCCGACAACCCAGCCAATAAAATTAAACGAATTTCACACGTGGTTTGTTACATCGCTGAACTTTAAATTTATGACTCGGCTTGTTTTGTCGCGGAGTCTCGTGATTAATAATACGTGATGCAAACAGCAACAATAAACAAACACGGAATGTAACGCTGTTTAATATTGAGATTATGAATTATTTTACAAACAAAATTTATGGAGAATAATTAATAAGTATACTAAACCGCATTTTTGGAAATTTACCAGCATCAGGTAGGTGCGCGCTATAGGCCAGGGCGCGTTATACAAATTTGTATTTACACATACAATAAAATCCGCGCGGTATACAGGGATACGCGTTATACGCGGGGGCGCGCTATATCCGCTAAAATACGGTAATATATAAAAAAAGATTTTAAAATAACACCGCTTGCTTAGTTTTTGAAAAAACGGTTTTATTAAAAAAAAACGTTACAGCGAAGCCACGCAACGTTACAGTGTGGTATGACTATAATGGTGGACCGACGTTACAGCGAAACAACTTTATTCGGGGCAACGTTATCCGGGGTATGACTGTACATGCAATAAATAAAAATTTCTTCTGTACATAATTATCATTTAATTATTATTATAAATGCATTATTATTTTAAAACTATTTACTGTAAATCCATATTTTTATTATTATTCTTTTGTGTGCATTTGTCATAGAACCATTAAATATTTATCAATTATAAATGACATCATACATGAAAAACCACTCCTTATTTAATAATCAATAAAAGTTTCTCAGGGGACACAAAATTAAGATTTTGCATAAAGAATGAAAAGTTACTGAAATCATAATAATGAAATAAAATATGAACCAGATTGGATTACCTTAACCACCAGTGTCGGTATATATATATATATATATATATATATAGATATAAATAAATTGTGTTGGAATGAGATTTGCTCTTTTTGAAGTGAAATGGGCTATAGTGAATATTTTGCAGAATTTCGAAATAGTTCCTTGCCAAGAAACTTTGGTAAATTTTCAATAGATTTTATTTTCTCATATTTAAATGAACTTTTTTCAGGAAAAGTTAACTTTTAAAATATCTGGATTATCAAGTCCAATTACGCCAATTTTATTAAAGATTGTCAAACGAGGACAAAAATGATTTTGCATTGATAATTTAGAAAATTAACTTTTTTTTTGATCATTTCTATAAATTTCCCAACTTTATTTTACATTTCATACTTTGTGATCTTGTAGGAAATTTTAAAGATTTTGTTTAAATAAAATCTTTGTTTTAATTTGTCAAAAAATATTAAATTACAAATATTTATTAATCCTTTTACCGCTAATTAAATATTTCCAAACAAACCTTTATTTGGCTAATAAATTTCCAAAAAAGAAATTTTCGAAAATTTTCGAAAATGTGAAAAAACATGAAACAAATTGACAGTTTTTTTTCGTCAACATTATTTTTATTATTTTGACTCTAGTCATTGTTCTTGAACAATTATCTTGAACATTTTGGTCTTAATTCTATTCTGTAGTTTTTCAGGTATAATAATTTTCAAAAAATGGAATTGGCCAGAGTGCAACATTTCATTCTTTTTCTTATAACCTTCAGTTTCAAATGTGAGCAACAAACTTTGCATTGCACTGTCAGATTTACCTTTCCGCATTTGGTAGAATGAATTAGAGAAAGTGTCATCCTGTCATACATCATGTATTGGTTTCATCCAAAGTTGGTTTGCCTATCCCCATACAAACTGCAGTTTCATTTTGATGATTTTCAATGATTCCCTACATTGATTTACTTTAATAACAAAGATGGGTAAGTTTCTTTGTTATATTATCTTTCTGGAATAGAATTGAGCTATTCTAAACGGCTTGATTAAATAAGTGATGAAACTGTTTCTTATACAAAATTTTGGTACGTCTTCTTTTTGATGGATACGCAATAATCATCTGGTCTGCCAAATTCACTCCACCCTTAATATGGTTGTAGTTCATTACAGGAAATGATTGTGCTCTTTTGCCATGAAAGATGTGAACAATTTTTATGCACAAATAAATTTAGATAAATCCTTTTTAATATTATTAAATGATTGTGGCTTGATTCGTTTAGTGATATTAATTAAACATATTTTATTATTTATCACAACGTCTTACTTGACCAGTTTAGAGTTATTAAGAGAGAATCATAGAGAACACGTAATCATGGAAGTGCAGATGGGAGTTGAATGAGAAATAGCTTTTGTAAAGAAACTTACCTTCCCATTTGTTCTTAAAAATGTTATGATTTTTCAATTTTATTAATAAAGGCAGTAGCCATTGATATGAAGGTAAGAAACAAGAAAAATCATTTGTTATTTTTTCGGATTATATATATATATATATATACCTTAATTTTGGTGTGCGAGTTTGTGTATGCATTAGTGCAGTAAAACAAATTCGAATTATTTTAATTCTAGAACATTCGATTTTTTAATTTTTATCAATTTTGATGGCGATTTTGACGTAATAATTTTTGTTTTTATTTTTACAATTTTATTTTGGTATTATTATTTTTAAATTTACTTCTATGCTGGATATGGGCATTTCCAACACATTCCATGCTAAATTTAATCTATTTCTTATTTTTACTTGTTCTTTGTGGATTCTTTTTCAAAATATTTATTTTTATGAATTTTACTGGGTATTTTAGTGGCCATGATGGAATTCGCAATTTTGATGGATTGTTCTGGGTTTTAATTCGAAAATTTTATATAATTTTCTTTACGTAAAGTTTTTATATAAGTTTTCTTTAATTTTCTTTTTACTAATCGCCCTTATTCGAATTTGTTTTGGTTGTTTTATGTTTTTGTTATATTTGAGTAGATTTTCGTGCAATTTGCTGGGGTTTTAATTTATTATAATTTGGATGTTTGTGCTTTTGTATTTTGCTGTTTATTTGATGTTGATATATTTTATTTGTAATAAACTTCATGCTGGGTGTTGTGTACCGACACATTTCATCACTATTCTAACTTGTGGGTCTAGAAATAAGTTCTAGAGCAACACAGCGGTAGACGGTCAACACCTCTGTACTAACAAAATATTATATAACAGACCCAGTGGTGGCTGGTCCATATAAGCAATGCAAGCATTGCTTGTACTTCAATTTTGAGAAATTCTATATTTTAAATTTTTAATATCTTTTAAAAACTTATTAAAAAGAACTTTTGGCTACTAAAGACAATTTTTGTGATTAAGTAATTAAAGAATTTTGTATAAAACAAGAAGAATTGAGTTTTTATATAAATAAAATTCTTTTTTCAATTTTTTTTATTGCTTTCACTAAATTTTTGAGTACAAGCCGCCACTGAACCGACCCGAATAAGTACCAGGTGAATAACCATGCTGGGAATCAATAATCAGATATATATTATTGTATTTATTTATCCAGCTTACATTTTTATTTTTAAATTGTATTTTATTTTGTATAGTACTATATTTTACTAAATTATTTTTGATAACAATTAACACAATGGGAAAATATATATTATAGTATAAATGTTCGATTTCGGTTGTCGTTTTTGTTTGCACAGTTAAATATCTATTATTTATTATTTTTTATGAATGCTTCGTTTTTCTAGAATCTGGGATCGTGTTGGAATTTATCTGTTTTTTTAATTCTGTTTTTTGTGAAGTCTTTTTTAAAAAAATAGATCTTTTAAGATTTTCTAGAATTTAAATTAACGAAAATAAACATAGTAATTTACTATGATAAGAGCACCTTACATCTAGGAATTAAGTACAATTATCAAATAGTTAATTAAAACAATAGTACAATAAGAATTTTAACGAATTTATAATATAAATCTAAACTCAAAAGCTCTAAATATGTTTATGGGTGTGTTTGGAACTAAAATTCAAAGTGGGTAATTCCAGAGTAATTAGCATTGAAGTATTCAATTAGCATTACTTTTCTAACAATTGTACTGTGTTATGTTTTGTGTTAGTTTTTCTTTTTGTTAAAAAGGAAGTGGAGGAAGATGATGATTAAAGATTATAAACATTGTTCATTATCTAAACTAAACTCTAAATGTCTCCTAAACTATAAAACTCATATGTTTGTAGTTGTGTTTTTTACATTTTCCTGTTCGTAAACGATTTGGACGATAACAATTCAAAAGATTTTATAATTTTAATAACTGATTCTGAACTATTTGGATTGTATTATTATTTCAATAGTTGAATTTAGGACAATTGACGCTTTAGGTGTTATTTGGAGTAATGCTCTATTGAGTTTTAAAGTTTCAATAGAAATTAAACCTCACCTTCGTAAAATATCAAAAAATTCCAACAAAAATTTTAATTTATAAATAATAGGGAAATTTTTAAACCTCAATCCCAACTTTATATTTTTTATTAAAAAATGTATTTGAAAATATTTTATTCAGAGCCTTAAAGAATGATGAAAAAATGTTTTTTGTATTTTTAAGACTTTATTTTTGGAGAATACAGCATAGCATGTAGATTTCAAAGTACATAAAGAGTCAATTTAAAATATTAAAACTAAACATGGTTGATATAATTTCTTATTTAACAAAACTTTTGAAAATATCTAACCATCTAACAATCAATCGATAAATTAACAATAGAAAAAAGTATCCAAAGTCAATAAATTAAAAATTAATTAATTCGTAGACAGTTGCTGGTGGTTTATGTTCGTTTTCAACAATATCAGATAATGCTAGCCGGATCTCACTTCACCCTCACCACGGAAAGCTAATCCTTGTTCAGCAAGAAATTTTATAACTGCAACTATTCTTTTCAAAAGTGCAGTGCAGTATCTGAAAACTTTCTAATTTTCTTTATGGAGTTCTGCATCAATTCTGGTGGACTTCTGACGTTGCAACATCTTTGATAAAACACCAAATATGGTCTTTAGATTTCTCATGTGAAGTAATTCTTGTAGTTGCATTTTTCCAATCATCAAAACCAGTTTAAAATTGATTACAAGATAATTGCAACCAAATAGCTAGCACACAAAACGCTTTTACTGTTGAAAGAGAATAAACAAGCCATCTCTCTTGACAACTTCTCAGAAAATATTCCTTGCGTGCATATCTTATCTTTTCTCCAATTTATCTACTCTTTAGAAGAAAATAACTTTCTTAATTCTGTAAAAGGATATTCTCTGAATGATATGCTATAAGGATCTGCATTTACTTCCCATTCCACTGGATCACTGACTCTGCATTCATTGCTGTTCCTCATTTTGAGATCTTTGTTGCTTGGTAGTGCTGGATCTGGATCATGCAATTGTTTATCTTTAGCATGGTAGATCTGTTCTGGTTTTTCATTAGTAACACCTGCATCACTTTGTTTCTCAATCTTGTTCAAGGATATTTTTGAAATTGAGCCATTGATCGTGACAATAGTGTCATTAAACTTATCATCAATATTTATATATTTGTTTTGATGCTTCTTCTTTCACTTAATTTTCTTTCGTTCTTTCAGATCCAGACTCGTGTTTTCTCTGGTACCCATCAGACATAATTTCAACAATTTGGTGGGTTGCAAGTAAGCATACATTTTACCTCATAGTGCTGTTTCCAGCGTAACCCAGAATATAACAACATTGTTTCTCCGCTTGATACCCGCTGAGCGATCAACGTTGGTAATGTATCAAGAGGGTGAGTACTCGCAAAAAATGAGCGCATTATTTGCACTGTAATTGTCGGGGACTCCTTGGGTTCACGGTCTGCCGATTTTGCCTGGTCCCTTCACTAGATTGTCTCCCAAATACCATGACCTATTCATCACGCTTATCTCACACGCACATCATTTTCGTCAATTCAGGCACACACGCACACTTTTCATGGCAACTTTCTAGTGAAAGTTAATAATTATTTAGTAACATACCACACGTAATTCAAGTTTATTTTGGATTAATATCCTGTTCAATCAAAATAATAGTAATTAATACTTAATTTTAATTTAGACGAATCCAGATTAAAGTAAAGTTGAGTTTAATTATCTAGATTTCTTTACTTTTTGAAATTAATTTTTTTAAATAATTTTTAAAATAAAATTAATATTGATGTTTTGTATTTATACAAATTAATATTTGTAAATTAAATACCTTTATTTTTAAATTATTTTCTTAAATGTCTAGTCGCTGAACAATTCAGCTCTGCCGGTCCTTGGCAAGTTGTCAGAATCCCAAGTAGATTCAACTTGTCATAACTTAGGCGGGTTGTGCAGTTCAGCGTAATCACTTAATTGTTCCACCATATTTAGAGACACGGATGCAAAACGCCCCGTCATAATATCGGTCTGCTACCAGGATTTTGGTTTCATTCTACACAGATTGGGTAGCTCATATCGTTGAGTTACAGAATCTTCATCCTGGAGCCGGTTAATTGTTTTTGATACAGTATTTCATGACTATTTCAGGGAATGCTTATGAATGATTCTACCTCTAAAACTCGGCATCATCCAGTTCAGTATTTGTTGGTTCACACATTTTCCTTTTTAACAAGCTTTTAAATGAATCTGTGGTGTCTCAATATTATGAAAGAAAACTTCATGAATTTGATAAGCTGTTAACATTTAAAATGAAATCTTTTTCGCGAATTTGATATTCCTTCAATGTTTTTGTTTTTTGAGAAAGTTAAATGAAATTCTTGTAACTTTGTGGTTCAGTATCTATACTAATTTCTGATAGCGGTTCAAATTTTATCGCACAAATTAACTTTTTATATGTTTAATTCGTGTCCGTACTATGGCCCTTGTTCTGACTATTTGAAGGGGGATCTTCGTGAAAATTATAGATTATATTGTTAAAGGCTTGTCATATATCTATGTAATATAGTTTACCAATAATAACGTTATTTTCGACTCCGGTGCAGTTGGAGGGGGATTACAAAACATTTTCAATTATATTTGCAACAACTTATTATGCATATATATAATTTGAATTAGCAGCTAGCGTACATCTTGGGGAGGGGGCGGACTACTTAGAAAAATTTAAGAAACATTTCTTAATTCTATTGTTATAAGTCAACGGTTCTTAAACGGGGGGTCGCGACCCCAACTGGGGTCATTAGATTTTTTCATGGGGTCGCGAAAAATTCCCAAATTAAAAACAACACGCTAAAATTTCTATCTTTCTAACGTTTTTTTTGAATAACGATTATTTGTCAAAAAAATATAGGTATTGGGTCACCAAAAGACGGCATTTAAAATTTGGGGTCGCACTACAGAAAAGTTTAAGAACCACTGTTATAGCTGATCCACGCGTGAAGAACTTTAAGAACCACCTGTTTAAAGCTCATGCATCATTGGAAAAATAATAAACAATTGCATAATCTGAGGACTCAGACAATCAAGAAAATTAATCAATGCTCATTAATTATGTAATAATAATAATAATAATAATAATAATAATGATATATATATATATATATATATATATATATATATATATATATATATATGTGTGTGTGTGTGTGTAGACGTAATTCTTATTCAAGTTTAGGCATCTTACAGCTTGGGGAGGGTTCTTCAAGATAATTTTACGAGTTTTAAATATTTATAATTTAGTTTAGCATTATGAATATTGTTTGCGTCTATTATATAACTTGAGTGGGGGGGGGGGTATTTATGAAAAATATAAATAATTTTTTCCAAGTTTACTATATATTTATGTATAATTTAAATTATCATCACACATATTGGTTTCGAGTACTATACCACTTGAGAGGGAGGGTGATTTATGAAAAAATATAAAATTTGAATTTTTGTTTAATATACCTATATATATACACTTTATAACAGCGATTCTCAACCTGTGGAACGCGAGTATATTTAAAAACAAAATTAAAACTTTGTTGAATATTAAATAAAAGAAATTGTATAATTAAAAAATTTATATATATATATATATATATATATATATATATATATATATATATATATATATATATATATATATATATATATATACAGGGTGGCACAGATAAAGTGAAGCACAAGTTTAACTACTTTATTTTTTCTTGCCTAATGATATAGCTTGCGCAATTATATAAATTTTTAATATTTGAGTTTGTTTTAATATTTTAATATTTAATTATAATATGAGCGGTTCCTTAAATTTAAGTTAATGGCATTGGAATTCAAACGACAAAGAATTTTAAATTTATTTTTGGAGGGAAAGCATCAATCGGAAATTTTAAAGTTAACGAAAGCAGAGGGCATTTGCCGTTCGTTGGTATACAGAACCTTAAAAAGGTACAAAGATTCCGGCACAGTTGTACCACCAAAGAAACCTGGTCGAAGCCGGACCGTTCGTACTCCCAGGCTAGTTAAAGTTATCCGTGAACGGATTCGCCGAAAACCAGCCCAGTCGGCCAGAAAGATGGCAAAGAGTCTTTGAATATCGCGAATATCTGTATCTCGTGTTCTTAAAGAAGACCTTGGACTTACACCTTACAAGAAACGGCGTGTTCATGGTTTATCCGACACAAATAAAAAGAAACGAGTCACAAGATGTAAGGACTTATTATCTCGGCACGCTGAATCAGTAATCCTGTTTACTGATGAAAAACTCTTCGTCCTCCAACAGTCACACAATACTCAAAATGATCGAGTGTACTCGCCATCAATTACCGATATCCCTAGTCATTGCCGCACGGTCCAGCGTTTCCAAGGAAGTCCTTCTGTGATGGTTTACGGAGGTATTTCCAAAAAGGGTCGTTTGCCTCTGAAATTCATAGAAAAGGGTGTCAAAATTAATTCTAAATATTATTTAGAAGAAGTATTACAACGTCATGTGATGGCGAATGCCTTTAAATTGTTTGGAAATGATCCATGGGTATTGCAGCAGGATTCTGCGCCCGCACATGCCGCTAAAATAGTTCAGAACTGGTGCAAGTCAAATTTGCCTGATTTCATTAGCAAGGAACAATGGCCTTCATCATCTCCGGATGTAAATCCTTTGGACTTTTGTATGTGGGCCTTAATGGAACAGCGTCTAAATAATCTAAAACCAATGAGTTTGGATAAATTTAAGTGCTTACTTCAGAAAATTTGGATTGAAATACCTGAAGAGCAGGTGCGTGCCGCATGTGAAGCATTCCCACGCAGATTGATGGCCATTGTCAAAGCCAAGGGTGGCCACATTGAAATTTAATTAATAAATGTGAAATAGATGGAGACTTCGTTTTAAATCTTTTAAGATTTTTCAAATGTATTTTAAAAAATCATGTTAAAATGAGTTTTTTCTTTGCTTCACTTTTTCTGTGCCACCCTGTATATATAAGGAAGTCATTAATTAATAACATAACATATTTAACTGGTATTTGTTTCATACTAATAAACTTAAATAATAAATATAATAAATTATTTATTGGTAATATGTAATTATAAACTGTAGTCTTATTTTATATATATGTATATATATAAATTTAAATTAGCTTATTTTATTCATTTAATTTAATTTTTGAATTTATTATATTAATTGAAATATTGAACTTTTACTCTGACTCCAAACGTGTCTTTGACTGCCACACAAATAAAAATTAACACTGGAAACTTTATTGAATATCACAAATATTTTCACAATGATACAATTGACTCAACAAACTAACTATTATACCGTGCTTATTACAACACTATGGTGAGGAGGAGCACACTAGTATCTCTCTCTGAATCTCTCACACTGAAGAGTGTACTAATTGGTAATTTTAACTGGTTATTCTCTGATTTGGACTTGGCTTTACTGGTCTAACTTTACTCTATTATCAACTGAATGAACTCTTTGCTGATTCTCTTTTATTTCTGTTTTCTTTTTAATTTTTCTGCTTCAATTTGATTCAAATATTTCTTCCAAATTGTTTTCTCAATGGCTTCTCAAAACTATTTCTCTAACAAATCTCCCACGTGTTCTCTCAATTTTCTCCTCTATCTTTTCTTCACCTGCTTCTGCTGTGCCATTTCCTTGTACACCTTGTCAATTTGTGGCACTTCAGATAATCAAGTGTTTTTCCCATTTTTTTTCTCCTGCTTTCCCCGACTGTCCCATTTTTATCTCTGACAGCTGTCAAGTTATTTTCCCTTTTTTTTTGTTTGATCGCCTTCTCCCATTAATTATGTTATGACTGGCAAGCTGTCGAGATAAGGATATTGTTGTATTCCTTTTTCCCCGATTTCCAAATTGCTTTTCCTTTTTGTACAAATTAATTAGTACTGACCTTGGTTTTTATTTTCCTGTTCGATTCCTTTTATTTCCTTTATCTTTTTAATTTCTTTTCACTTCCGTTTTCTTTTCCGAGTTTCTATAGATCGTCCCGTTTGTCATGGCGATCCTCTCCCAGGTAATTTTATTCATTTCTTTATAAATTGTTATTTAGGTATCCTCAACACTATGTTTTAAATCAGTTTTAGCCCAACAAATTTTAACTATTTGTAATTACTGTAGCAACCAGGGATGGGGAGTAAGAGTCGAAATCGGAGTCAGAGTCGATAAAAATCAATCGACTCTTCGACTCCTTTTCCACTTCGAAAAAAAAATAATTTAAACTTATCTCTATTTCACACACGTATGTTGAAGTTGCGAAAAACATGATTGCAAATAAAATGCAGAAGTTAGCGGTCTAAAAACCGAACAATGCGTGGATACAAAGCGAACAATATTTTTACTACAAGAGCCCAAAAGAGATAAGAATTAATGTGTCTAGAGAGAGAATTTATTCAATCTTTATTTATATGTTTAATTTATTCCATTATAAAACAAAATCATTTTGTTAAACTTTAATGCAGCGAAATAATTAATAACTTAAAGTATAAAATACATGCATTGCTTTAATTCATAAAAAATAATAACAATAAAAAAGAAAGTTTAAGCTATTTAATTCGTTTCTCTCTCTTAAATGTCCGCTCTCTCTAGTCTCTAACGTTAGATATCGATTGTTAGCCTAACGTAATTATCACAGAGTCCCCCTCTTTCAAATCGGAGACTTAACTGGTTATATCCGAAAGTTATTAACTATGACTCTCTTCATCGTGGTCATGGTAATCTGGTTCCAATGCCCTTGATCAGTCCGTCCTGTGAAGGATGGCCGAGGTGCAGCAGGCTAGCGTCCCTGGCAGAAGATTTCTTCTGCGCGAGGTGAAAGAAAAGAAATACTACCTTCTCGTGGTTACTTCTGTTACCCACTCCCCCAAGAGTGGCAACTAAACGTATTCTTTTCGAACGGCTGGAAGCCCAGGGAAACTATAGGGAAATCTATAGAGCCAAAAGGAGGCAACTCCTATCCCGGGCGGTCAGGGACAGATCAATAACAAAGTTAAGCAGAGGAATGTCCCGCCTCGGCAAGCGCTTCCGGGAAGCTATCAACAGGCACTTCGGTCCACAAACCGTCGTCGCCTAAAAACACCATGGAAATCAACACAATAAATGATAATTTATCGGTGAATGGTGCGGTCCGGGATTTCACGGACGAAGTTGAGAAGTTCAAATGCAATTTTTGTGAGAAGGATTTCGCGACAAAAATTGGCAGAGGCGTGCACCAGAGGAGTGCCCACAGAGAGAAGACAGATGCTCTTTTGGAGAAAGAGCGGGGTGAAAAGGTGGTGTCGAGAAGATGGCTAGAGGAAGAAATTTAGATCCTAGCGAGGGAAGTAGTGGTGAATGGTCGGGATCCGAAGGTACTGTCACAAGTCCACGGTCAGGGTCGAACAGCCGAATCCATTAGGGGACAGCTAAAGAAGGCAGCGTTCATCGCATTGGTGGAGTCATTGCGGGAATCGGGGAGACCTGAGGAGAGCATAGACGAGGAAATCATGGATGAACCTCACATCCCGGACTATCTCAAGAATAGTCGAACGACTCTAATTCCTAAAATTAAGGAACCCAGGGAAGGGGGAGATTTTAGGCCGATCACCATTAGCTCTGTGTTAACAAGAGGTTTTCACAAGATTCTGGCCAGTAGGATCGCGAAGTGGGCCCCAGGCTCAAATGCTCAAAAAGGTTTTAAGCAGTGTGACGGAACGTTGGAAAACATATGTCTCTTAGAGGCTTTGTTGTACGACGCGAGGAGCCAAAAACGCCCTATATCTCTGGCGTTTATCGATATGAGAAAAGCATTTGACTCTGTGAACCACGAGTCGATAATTAGAAGAGCGAGAATTCAGAGATATCCGAAAATTCTTGTGAACTACATCAAGAATTGCTACACTAATACGTCTACGACGATCGGGCCAGTAACCGCAATGATGAACCGTGGAGTGAACCACTCTCACCGATCCTATTTAATAACATTGTTGAGCAAGCGATTGGTGAAGTGGAGAAAACTGGTATGGGATATCGACTTGGAGGTAGGAAAGTACCTATTCTGGCTTATGCGGACGATATCGTCTTATGTGCCGAGAGTAAAGAAGGGCTACAACTATTACTGAATGTAGCCCTAGCAGAGCTAAAAAGGAACAGAATGGACCCAAATCCAGCCAAATGTGCATCAATAACGGCACAGAGAGATGGCCATAAGAAGAAATGGTTTGTTATGTCGGATGTACTGACTACCAATGAAGGGAACATGCCTCATATGAGCTCCGACCCCGATTCAACGTATAAATACCTTGGTGTGTATTTTAACTCGCATGGGAAGGTTAAAGGTAGTATCGGTGCCTCCTATGTTGAGAAGTTGCTTGAAATTACCAAAGCACCTCTTAAGCCGCAACAGCGTCTGGAGATACTTCGTACTTTCTTGATCCCTAGTATCATGCATCGCGCGATATTGGGGGAGTCGAGGTTAGGTGAATTGCGGGAATTGGACAAAAGAACGAGAAGGTTTGTACGGGAGTGGTTGAAGTTGCCAAGTGACACTACGGTAGCATTTATCAACAGCAAATGTGGTGACGGCGGTCTTGGAATACCATCGAATAGGGTAGAAATCCAATACGGGATCGTAGAACGACTAGAGAGCTTGGTAGATTCGGGAGATCAGAGTGTTGTTAATCTTCTACAACATCCTGTGATTTTAAAAAGACTGAAGAAGTGTCGGAAACCCATAAAGGTTAACGGACAAGAGAGAAAGACCAAGAGCGACTACTACGAAGCGATGAAGCAATGGCTGTACGAGAGTAACGATGGTTACGGTTTAAATGGATCGGATGAAGTTCCTTTATTCATAGCTGGATAAAGGATGGGACAAGGATAATAGATGGTAAAACATTTATTGGCTGCGTCAAAGTGAGGGGCAACCTGTTCCAAATAAAAACAAGGACAGGTCGAGGAGGAAGAAGGATCGGAAACGAAATGATGTGTGACAAGGGCTGCGACGGGCAACCTGAAAGTCTTAATCACATATCACAGAGTTGTCCGTGTGTTAAGAACATGCGATCTGTAAGACATGACAACGTTACGAACTACGCCATGCAGAGCTTGAAGAAGAGAGGATGGATTGGATTTGTTGAGCCAATAGTCAAGTTTCGAACTACTTGTTTAAAACCAGATCTGGTATGTGTTCGGAGTACAAAAGCGATTGTCCTTGACACTCAAATTGTGACAGACCATGCGAACCTCCGAGAGAGACATGAAGAGAAGTGTAACAAGTACAACGTGGAGGAGGTTCAAGAGTGGTGGAAGGCGAGAGGAGCAACATCAGTGGAGTTTGGCTCGATTACCTTTAACTGGCGAGGAAATATGTACGCAGAAACATGGAAAAGACTGAAAAGCATGGGTATAAGCAAAGCAGATGGTAAGATCATGTCGGTTAAGGTACTGAGTTGGACTGCAAAGATGTTCTACACATACCGGAATTGTGCGGAGAATTGGGCACGAGAGGGTGGAAGAAGAGGGCAAGCGAGGAAAACGAGACTTCGAACGTGAAATCTGGCGGGGTCGGAGGGGAAGGCCATTGAATCAGATAATAAAAAGATATCTGGAGTTGTATCTACGGGGTGCAAGCTCCTGAAAGCACTTTGGCAATACCGAATGGTGCCGTATGGTGAGGATACAACGAGGAAGGAAAAGAAATGAAAAGTCTGAAACAATCTGCTGTCCCAAAGGCTGGATCCTACAGCCATAGGGTAGACTCACTCCTGCCAAGAGGATGGTGATTAGGAAAATATTTTGGGACCAGAGTCTACTTGCGGAAAAGAGTGACGTGAAGTACAAAGACTGAAGATTAGAAGATGGACCATTTGAAGAATGAAGAGCACTTGGATTGGAAGGTTAGCGCGGATCTCTTGGAAGCAGCATTATTAAAGTAATAATCTGACTGCTTTAATAGTGTTTAATATCCCATTAAAAAAAATAATAAAAAAAAAATAAACTTTGATAACTCTAGTTTTTACCATTGTCTTTTACAGTAAAATTAAATATATTTACAGACTTGATTTAAAGTTTTAGCCAGAATACTTTGTTAGTTAGATGATTAGGAATTCGGAGTCATGGAATAAAAAAAATTCAAGTGCGCGACTTTTATGAAAGGAAATCAAAGTTCATTTAACTTGGCTATATAATAAACTTAGATTACTCTAGTTTTTACCATTTTATTTCACTAAAAATTAGCTTTATTTACTAATTTGATTTAATGTTGTAAACCGTATACTATGTTATTTAGAGTTTTAATTTAAGACTTTGGATTTTCATCCATTCATTATAACAAAAATAAAACTCCCTATTTCACGGGGTGGATACTACCAGGTTATCTCCGAGGCAAATCTCCAACTAATAATTTCATTTTACAGTTACTGCCGCAAACTGTAAAACTTTAATGAAACTGAAAGGACTCGAGATTCGGAGTCGGGAGTCGATCGTTTTCCAATCGATTCTTCATCCCTGGTAGCATCATAAAACTAATTCGTACAATATAATTATTGAAAGCGACACCAAATTTACCGATCATAGAAATATCTATTCCAGCAGTCAAGACTTCCATGAGAGCTTAGGTACTTGATCTGACGCTTGTGCTAAGATTGTTGATGAGTTCAGCTTTGGCCATACGACTACATTATCGTACAATATCAAAGTATTGGAATAACTTTAATCATTAGCTACTTTTTGCCTAACCGAGACTGATGTGTCAGTCAAGCTTTTGTAACGAACTTTATCAAGGACATCACTAGCATTTGAAATCAATCCTTTAAGGAAGACTTCTTTGTTTGAATAGAAGGTGTTGATAATCGAGCTAATCAACTGAGATATCTCAGCTTGGAAAGCAATGGTTTCAGCTTCTCGAATGTTTGACATTTTTTTAATAGATTTTAATGTCAATTAGCAGGCGATGTTCAAAAGAAGCATTAATAAATTAATGAATTTTTTTGAATGTTGTTGGGTTATTGAGTTGGTGATAAAATTAGAATTCTTATATATATATTTATTTAATTACATATTTATTTATTCATATTTTTATTTATTTGAGTAGCTCCCAATAGCGTTCTTACTACAACGTATTTGTATTGAAATTATTTATTATTATATTTTATTAAATTAAATTTTCCACTATATTAATTGCTTATGTCTTAATTAATTATTAATTTTGTCGAATTTACTATTTTGTTTTGCTTACGTTTATTATGTATTTTGCCTACTTTTATTATTACTTTATGAAGATTTTTAGGGTACAAAGACAACAACCTTTTATTTATTTATTACAATCTTTAATTTTTTATTGTTGTTTCCTTTATATACTGCCACTATTTATTCGAGTTGGAATTCCTCTCCACGAAATGAAATCGTAATAATGATATTATTATATTATTATGTTACTATGGTTATATTACAATGGTCAAAACAATATCATCAAAAATGCTGTAAATGTTTTTACAATTTACATTAGTCATTACTTAATAATTAATGCAGAATTAAATTAAATCAATTTGAGGCCTACAAGGCTACAAATGCTGCATTTCAGATATCCAAATTCCAAAGATGCCTAGGGCCTTAGACGACCTTAAACGGGCCTCTATATATATAATAAAAAACTAGGCAGCTTATTCAAATCAGCAAAAAATCTGTAAAAAACTAATTGTTCGTTTAAAGCAAAGAATCAGAGATTGTTTCAAAATTGACATTGTCGCTAGACAATAAAGAAATATACGTCATGAAAAGCAAGTTTCTTTCATAAACAAAGATTATGAAATCTTTCGTTTGTAATGATGGAGCAGTGATAAACGACGAAGTGAAGATCGGTTGTTAATCACAATATCAGATAGTTGCGAGCATGTACAATTTTCAAGGTGTTTTGAACAGATAAAATAATTTCGAGGCAAGATTTCAAAAAGAATGGAAAGTTTTTTGGAATTGGAACACCAATATTCCTATAGTAATTGTGGACAGATACTCCAAATTAGATCGAAAATAACCAAATACTGATCATGCACTGACAATCAAGGCGACGCTCTAGTGTATGTCGCCCAAAATTTTAAATTATTTTAACTCAATAACTCAATAAATAAATTGATATGTATACACTTTTAACATACCCACCATGAAAGTTACTGATATTTTTGAGTTATTCACAATTATAAATGACAATGAGCTTTTAATTCGATATCTACAAACGCATCACCTGATTTCTTCAACAAAAATTTGTCACTGTGGACGCAACATGTCCTTAATTAAAAGGGCACAAACAAGTGACGGTTTTGTATTTCAATGCCCGAGGAAATGTGGTCAGGTTTCTATTCGAAAAGGAAGTTTTTTCGAAAAAAGCAGAATGCCCCTTAAAAAACTGGTGTTATTTACGTATTTTTGGCTGCAAGACATTCCCACGAACAGGATACAGTCGATGATTGGTATGGCTAACCAAACAATTTCTGATTGGAATAATTTCCTATGTGAGGTGTGCTCGGAATCTTTACTCCGAATGTCGGATGATGAAAGAATGATCGGGGAGAAGGTGTGATAGTTGAAATTGATGAAACTTTGATTTCAAAGAAATGGAAATATTATCGCGGAAGAAGATATCCCGAAATATGGTTATTTGGAGGAACCGAACGTGGCAAAAAAAATGGTTTGGACAAATTGTTCTTGAGAGAAACCGAGAAAATCTAACTGCTTTGATTGAGAAGTTTATTAAACCGGGCAGTATTATTTACAGCGACAGGTGGCCCGCGTATTGGACAGAAACTTATAACCTGGAACATTTAAGAAATCAAAATTATATCCACTTATCTGTTAATCATAAACTCTGGTTCAAAGATCCAGTAACCGGTGTCCATACCAATAAAATGGAAGGATGGTGGGGAAATATTAAGGTTGACATGAGGAAAAGGCGAGGAATGAATGTTGAACAAAAGATTAATTTTCTTGATTTTCGATTGTGGCTTTCAAGACAAAAATGTTGATGAAGAAGATATTTTGATTATATTATGGCGCTTGGTTGCTTCGAAGTATAGTTTCGATGAATAAATTTTTAATAAACGTATTTACTTATATTTCATTTAAATATATTAATTTAATTTTAAATTAATTTTAAATTTTGGGCGACATACACTAGAGCGTCGCCGACAATCAATAAGTAATGGATCGAAAACGTAATCCGATTGGTAAAACCATTTGGTTTAATATTAAAAAAAAACAAGGGCAATCAAAGCACTGAATCACTATGTGGATGTTTACAGTGGGAAACCTTTTGTAAGAAAAAGTAGAAAGAAAACAGATATGGTTCCTATTTTAGATTTATCCGATGCATACATGGAAATCGGGATAGGTGAAAGTATGTGGAAATAACAATCCTGATTTCGTCAACGGAAAGCGGTACGCACTAATAAAATATAGATTTGGAATCTACTTTGCACCTGGCATAATGGCTGAAATGATGAATCATGCCTATAATGATTGTTAATAATGTGCTAAATAGAATAGAGTCTCAGATATTTGATAGGAATTGGAAGAAAATCGAATAACTAGCGGATAATTATATTCACAATGTATTCACCAGAATTCGTCCAGTACCAAATTAGCTGAGATCAGCATGTTGTTATCTTAAACGACAGCATGGGAGAATCGGATTTATTTATTTATGAAAAATAATAATAATAGAAGTTTTTTGGTGAAAGAAACAGATATTACAATTTACGAGCATGAGTTACAAGAAATTGTAAAGAATTTGTGATACTCAATAGGTGCAAACAAGCTAGGAACAGCTAAATGTAGAATATATGTGGGAAAAGATTAGACATTAATGTAACAAAAGTCGATCAGAGAAATTTTTAATAACTATTGATTGTGGATCATCTCATTTTGCACTTTGACGAGAATTAAATGAGAGTCCAGATAAAATATGCGAAATAAGAGTTTTTGAGAGATTACCACCAAATAAAATTTTATTAGATAATTATTTATCTTTTATATAGGAAATATTTTATTTCATTAATAAAAAAAATGAAATTTCAAAATTGAATACAGATGCGCAAACAGAGCAGTAGGGAATGGTATTATGGAAAGAAACCACAAAACAATAAAAGTAGCCGTTGCTCGATCACAATGTCAAATTCAGGAAGCAACTTATCGGTACAGCAATACTCTAGTGAATGGTTCCGTTAAATCGCCGGCAAATATTTCAATTTAAGAAAAAAGACAATCTACAGCAAAGCGTAAATAATATGTTTCAGATAAACGATTAAGTGTGGGTGAAACCTTCGCTAATGTAGTCATGGACCAGAGGAAAAATCAAGGAAGGTATTATCTGCTTACAAATGGATTGGTGGCATTGCCGCGACATAGCAGATACAATACAAAGAATCGAAGATTTAATTGGAATATATTCAAGTCATTTTAATGCTTAAAAACCTTCGATATTCGAAGCGATATTAGTAAGGGCCCGTCCATAAATGACGTCACACTCCTAGCGGGGGGGGGGGTTGAGAAATGTGACATCATAAAAAATTATTTCATTTGATAATTTTAGTCATTCAAATAAATTTAATCTTTTATTCACTAGATGTCAACAGTATGAATTAAATTTTAATTAAATTCCACTTTAACTTCATCAGGAAGATAATTCGAGCGCAAATATTTTTTATTTCTAAAAAAATTTAATGCGGACGGTTTTAGGTGAATTTCAATAAACTGAACTTTGATCATTATACTAATATCAAATTGATTAATTAAAATTTGTAGTAACAATTCGTAAATAATTTAATTCACTTATAATGATGGATAAAAATAAAATGTACCAGTGTCTTTTTGACGCGTACGTTTCAGCATATCCTACAAAGTGCAGAAAGGCTTACCAATAAGAACTAGTTCAAAAGTGGAATGAAATAAAAACTCATGAAGATTTCCAATTTAAAGTTGATCATTGGTTGCAAGAACTAAAGGCCTTTCCACAACAAAAAAAGGATCAGTCCTTGCATTTTGGGTCAAACAGACATCATCTGCAGGAAACCACCACCGACAAACGTGGCTGCCAAAATAATTCCGAATTCAAATTTGTAGTTTGACAATCAAGTTTCAATACTCATATTGATGAGTCAACACCAGGACTTAGTACTAGCAATCCAGCAACATCAAGTATGGTTATTGGTGTTCAAACTTTGTGACGTCATATGTGAGGGGGTCTACCATTTTGTGACGTCCTGTGATGAGTGGGGGGGGGGGCAAAAATCGGTCAAATTGCGTGACGTCATTTATGGACGGGCCCTGAGAACATCTGTTGGTTGTCGCAAATCAATTATTAAAAGGCTTGAAAACGAATTATTTGACTGGTTTCAAGCAGGCAAGCGAAAGATTGAGATGAGCATAATAAATTTGAATGGTATTGCATGTAGTCTTTCGAGGATATTGATAATTATGCGCCACCAATAAATACTAGCAATGAGGAATAAATAAACATGAAATTATGAAAACATGGCAACCCGAAAAATTATTTTCTTTGAACAAAATTCTTTAAAAATCAATGTTTACATAGTTTGATGCTTTTTTGTTCGAATTTCTCATCCAAATCACTAATCAGAATTTTATTGGGTTGTTTTTTGGGATGGGCTATCTCATGTCTTACCGAGGAGGTTTAATGCTGGGTGCCCAAAAACCTAATTCTCAGGAAAACAGATGAATCAACAAATCCAAATTTGATGCTTAGTAAAATCTAACATAAAAATCACGAGCAAATATGAGTGTTGACTTTATTATTAAAGATTGTTGAACAGTTTGTATTCAAATAATTTATTGGAACATATATTTATAATTTTCCTGTTATTTTACTCACAATTTCATTGTGCTAATAATTATAAATGAAGTAGTACATTCAAGTGATTTATAATATTTATGTATTACTGTGCACATTCGATTGTAGTGTCAAAATAAGATTTTTTGGTTTGGATTCTGAAAAACCTAAATCGCGAACATTTTAAAAAAGCGATCCGTCCAGTCTGTAAGCTCTTATTCTTAATGTATGCGAATCGGATGACAGATTACTTAGCAGTACGATCAATCTATTTTAGGTCCTGTGTGCGGGAGTCAAAGAAATTTATATTTTATTTATTTTTTTTCTGATTTGCCGACCCACCTGGAAGGATCCCGCGACCCACAGGTGGGGAAACGTTGATCTAAAAGAAATATTAGAAATAAACGTTTTAATATATGTTATGTGTGACATTTTGGACAAAGTTGACATATATCTTACACGATTTGGCTGCAATTAAGAAAGTTTTAATTATTTTCTCAGAAATTAAGTGATCTATTTAAACAACCCGACTCGATTTATTGATTGAAAGAACTAGAATATTTAAAGCTTTAGCGAAAGGAATTTGGAAACAGTCAATGAAATAAAGAAATAACAGACGGAGAAAGCGTCGATGAAAGCAGAATAAAGTCAAACAATCTCGAATGAATCATTTGGAACACGAGACTCTTTTGAATAGGAAACTTGTAAGTAATCATGTGATTGGAACTCTAGTGGTAGCTATTTGGTTAATTCGACTTTTTACTAGAAATTTTCTAGCTTTCACTGTAAACCTTGAACTGCCATATCCATTTTATTCATAAACGGCACATATTCCATTCGTTCCGAAATAGCCTGTCACAGGAGTATCTGTAAGACTACTCCATGCTCCTCAAATTCAATAAACTACAACGAGAGTTTTGTCAGTAACTTTCACTGCTAAAACCAACGTGGTTAAAAGAGCCAATTAGATTCATCAGAAATCTCTTTCCGTCGGTTTTATCATCGTCACTTAACGCTACAGACTGAACAACTTTGACGGCTGTTAACTTATTTTCATTCATTTCATTATACATAGAATTAGCGGAATATTTAATTGTTTTACACTTTTCTGGCTCCGAATCATAATCATGCATTTCAATTTGATTAACTTAATTGATTTTCAGAGTTCCATAAAATATATTAACTATATATCTTTAAAAGCTATGCATAAGATTCGAAGTATTCAATTGTTAAAAATTGTAAATAAAAAATAAATCGATTTATTAATTAGCTTTAACACATTCCACGCCAGGTACGAGATAGCTCGTACCTCAGCTAATTGTTATAATGTGAACCTTAACTTGTTGGTAATCATTTTATTGGCGTATATGTAATAGCCTACAGTGGTAGCAACATCTGGGTAATCCAAATGAATACATATAATCTAAGGACAGGTTACACGGTTATATTCCTAGTTGGAATTTCAACTGACCTACGCAGGCTCGCAGCATCAGTGAAATAAGTTGGGGAAATATAAAACATTAATCATATATGTAAAACTTCATATATTTGATGATTTCATTTGACGGTAAAATTAGGAATTAGTTTGCCTTTATGGTTATCTTTAAAATTACAAATTTTTAAGATTAATTTTTAACGCCTTTGTTTTAATATTCATTATTTAAAATATTGTATAATCATTGCGCAATTAATTGAAAAATTAAAGATTTAGTGACAAGTACTTACAGTTTTCAAGTTTATGTTTATAAAGTTAAGATACGTTTTCATTTAAAAATGGTTCGTAGAATAACTGACCCCATTTAAGAATTTTCTAAATCAACAAAAAGGCAGTTTAAACACTATTATCGACTTAAAGTAAATATTATGTTCAAAAATATAATAATTATTATGTGTAAATATAGAAATTATAAAAATTACATCAGAATCATTTCCCAAAGATTCAATTTTTTTCTTAAATTCAGGATCTGTTTCTAAAACATCGATAACTTGTTTAAGATAATTTCCATATTCAACTCTTGGTAACTATATTCAATGGACATCAAAGTAATAAATGATAATAATAATTACTACCAATCCCTCCTTAATTTCATCTTCTTCTGGTGGTTTCTTTATTACAGGAGCAGACATTAATGAAATTACAAAGAAAGAAATAAAAACATAATATTGGCTATTCATCTAAAAATATTAAGTACTTTTATTATATTTTGAAAAATTTATAATTTCATGTCAAATAGCAATTTTATTTCATTATTTAAAAATAAGTCTATTTTGTTGATGAAAAATACATTTAATTAATATAAAAAATGGCTTAATAAATTAAATATTAATTAAAAACAAATGCTTGCTATTATTGAGTTGATATAATAAAACAATATGAATTTTGACACCTAATAATAATAAAATCGTTTTGTGTGAGTCTGGATCACACTTTTAAAATTACGAATTCTAGAAACTTAAAATCAGGGATCTTAAGTTCCTAAACAAAATATATAGGATTTTCTATTCGAGAAAGCCGGTTTTTAGATTTGGTTAAGTTAAGTTAACCAGGTTAAAGAAAAGTTGCCGCTGACTTTTTAAAATAACAATTAATCACCAGCATTGTTTAGACGTGTTAACAACTAATTAAAATATAATTACCAAAGTTCATAAATGTGACAATAAATTATTGGGGTATTCCGAAAAATTTGAAAACTCAATTGATATATTTGTAATAAATGTTCTAACTGGTTGATTTATTCTTTTATTCGACGTGTTCCTTTACCTTTATTACTTCTGGTTTTGCAATTACCCAATAATAATAAGTTATTTGAATCCACTTTTAATAAAATATGCACTGCAAAAAGCCCATCAAAAAGAAAATAATTGATCAAACCAGACCATGAAAGATGGAGGATTATTAGTACAATCATTCAAGTATAACTACATGTCGTTCAAACATTATCTTATCTTATGTTCTTTTGCTTCATTGCGAACACCTTAAATCAAGTTAAAGTTTTACACTTAATGAAATGTTATTTTTATAAGAGGTGAAATCTTAAGTACTTTTCTTATTATTTTTATCCTCAATGTGGTTTACAATCATACAGACTCTCAAGTTAAATGATATCTGAATCAAATGTAAAAGGAGATCAGAACGATATATAATTCTGGCTAAAAGCTAAATAAGTGTTCCTCCATGTTCCTCTAACCAGGTCTTCCTTGCTCATGCAGTGTAGCAAGGTGCACCATCTTGCATAAAATGGGAATTTTCTCTTGATATGTTACCGTTTTCATAAATGGGATGGAGGGTATTATGAGGTTTTTGACGGTAAACTGTGGAGGTGACAGACCAACGGCAATAATATAGTTTTGATTTTCCATTGAACCAAATAACTCCTTACACCATGACAGAGTTTCACAGTGGGTTTGGAGACAAGTGTTATTGTATTATTTATCCGGTCGACACTACACCCAAACACCTAAACTGGTGGAAAACTGTTGAAAAGAGCTCTCATCAGTAAAAAAACATTCTCAGAAATAATGAAGCTTTTTTCTCTTTTTTTGCCGAGGAAAATCGATTGGCAATATTCTTGGGTGTCAGAAGTGGCTTTCGTTTTGCAGCTTTGTCATTGTATCCCAACCTCTTCCAACAACGCCGTGTAGTTGACATAGATTACCAGTTTCTTTTGCAATTTTGGCAGGTGTTGTACGATGATCAGACTCAACACTTCGTCTCACAGACCGCAGGATACTTTTGGATGGCTTTAGTCGTGCACTAGGAGAGTTGACACATAAGTTGACGAATAATACTAAATATTTTCAAATAAAATATTTAGTATAATATTTTATTTTCGTTTACATTGTTATAAGTATGTGTGTATAATAGTAAAATTAATATATGTGAGTGAACTGCTAGGAGTGTATAAGAAAGATGACCACTTATTATAAATTATGTAGAGTATTAGACAGATAATTTAATATATAATATGAGATTGTTTTTAACTTATAAAATATAATAACAATTTTCTAATGACATTACCATCAGGTTTTATTAAGGTTACCTCGTGTAATTGCAGTAGATATAATGAATCAAAATCACCGGTGGTACAAGTTGAATTAAACCAAACCGAAGACGAGTTAGATACCCTACGCGGAACATTGTTTAATCCTTCCAGCCAAAAGCTCGAAACTAGTCTACTATTGGGATTTTGGGGTATCACAAAGTTTGTAATGTTTATCTTATTTTATTGTTAGACATCCGTAAAAAAATATTTTAATCCATTACCTATTATTAATGTCTGTTTTTAGAAATCTAATTTTAAAATTAATGGGGGATTGTTCAGCAAATGTAATTGCGTTTTTTAGACAAAAAGGAATCTTAAGAAGTACAGTAACTTGTAATTATTGTTTACTTATAAAGGTTGAGGTTCAACACAATAGACAAAAAGATAATATGTCTAAAAGTGTATGAATCCCATTTGCAGTAACTTTAAGACTACAAAATCTGTCAGATCAGGTTCCTGTTTAGCGAAATTTGATTTAGATCCTAAAACTTGTTTGTTAATACTGTGGTACTGGTTTTCTAATCACTCTAATAAAAAATGTCGAGAAATGACGGGATGTTCGGAACCAACAATAATTAAATATTTTGATATTTTAAGATCAAGAATTGCGTTATTATTTAATTTTGAAAATAAAACAGGTTGGTGTATTAAACCAGATATATCTCAAAATTCCTAGATCTGGTTCTATTGTATGGTCTGATGAATAGAAAGGATATCTAAATATCAAAAGAAATGAAAATTTGGTCCATTCAACAATAAACCATAAAACACAGTTTATTAACTATGAAACTGGAAAGCATAAACAAGCCATTGAAAGTTATTGGGCAAAACAAAAATGTAGAATTAAATCTATGAAAGGGGTTAAAAAATCAAACATTGACATTGTATTTAGGAGAGTGGATGTTTAGAGATAATATTCTTAAAAATGATTTTAATGAAATTTTTAAATTGTTTCTTTTAAATTAATAAATGTGTTTATTTACATTTTATTTTTTAGGGGGCAATTTTTTAGTGGATTTTACTTTTATTTAGCTCTAAGCATAAAATCTCTAAAGGTTGAAAAATGATAAATATTTACCTGATACAATTTTATATTAGAACCATGAACATGACCGATTAACTGATGAGGAAATATAATAGAAAATTGAAGTCTCTCAGATGTCCTGTCCGAGTATATTTTAATATCCTTGATTTATCAGGCATAAATTCTTGGATATTGTATATGGGAACGATAAGTAAAAACATACCCAGACAAGATTTTTTAAACTTGCAGCTGATTATCGAGAAGTCCGAGAAGAACAAATAAGAATAACAAATACGTAAAGAACATTGATTAATTCTTCGACAGATTCTTATAAACTTAAGACATGTCAAACGAAGTATTGTTTAGACAATAAAACCATAAAATTTTGTTCTAAATTTAAGAATTATGTTTGTGGAAAATGTACATTGGAGGCTCCCTGGATCTGTAAAAAATGCGGTGCACAGTGAAATGAAAATTTTCTTTTAATTGTATTTACCTATTATTACGTTTTTGTTTTAATAGTATGGAAAAAATTAAATTTTGTTTAATTATTATGTTAAAGTTACTTTGTTTAATATTTCCTTACTAAAACCAACAAATCTTCATTCAATCACAAAAACGAAGTCCTAATCAAAATACCGGTCCGTTGACCGGTGGCGGTACAAATAGGTATATATTAATTTTCGGTACGTTTAGTGTTAAACACCCGATCTCTCTCATTTTTCATTTAATTTCATTTTTACTGTGTCGTAAAACTTTTAAATGACATAAGATAATTGTTTTAGAAATAACTTTTCATATTTCATAAAATTCTTTTAACAGTTGAGTGTCCATATTATAAAATTTGCATATCATAATAATTGTAAAATCTTGTTTCTAATAACTTCCTGTATTCTATGTGTTTAAATTTGGATAATTTTCTTATTTATAGGGTTTTTTTATTTAAGTTATGTATTCGTTCATGTACTTATGTGTTTTATTATTTTTACCATGAGACTCTCAGTTTTGACCTAAAACCTATTAGTCAATGAAATTCACCTTGTTTTAATGATTATAAAAATATAGTAGCTCGGGTCAGAGAAAAGACCATGGCCCACTGGGAATACATGAACCGATCACAAGTGATCTGGGTATCAGTGAACGCGCTAAAAATAAAAATATTACCTTAAGGCTAAATTGTCGTCCTCTACTTTCAGAAATTTACAGTTAATTTCACTATTAATTAATATCTGATTGAAAATTTTATTTTTGGTTAAATATTTACTAAGTAAAGAAAGTAAATCATTCATCATATTGTCTGTTGAACGGATATATAAACAAAAGTTGACTGATAATTATCAGGTTATAACCCGTCACGAACGTACATAACAATTTCAAAAGCAATAATAAAATAACAAAAACACTTTAAAAATCAATTAAAAGAAAAATTAAATATCTATAGGAATAATATTAATAATAAATTTTTTCTTGGTTGTGAAAATGTTTGATACACTGTAAATTTTACACTAGGGGCCCGCAAAGAAAGGTTGAGATTTTAAGTTTAACACATTCACTGCACAGAATCGCTGTATATGGCGTGCGCAGTGGATTTGTTAAATAATAATTTGATAAAATATTATAATATTAATACGTATGTAAGGAAGTTATAAATTGAATCTTCATTTAATTTATTTTTTATCATAGCAATTTTCAAAATTGGCATTTGTAATAATCTTCAGTTCTGCAAAAATCGGCTTGACAAAGATATTCAAGATTGATCGTTTTGATTCTGCAATTGATCAAACTGAACAAGAAATAAGAACTGGAAGTTGACAGTAGTAAATTGGAAATCGAATTGTTGGAAAAATTAGCGGGCATAAAGTTTTCAGTTTATTTCATTTTATTTTCTTTATATTGAATTCTTCTGAAAAACAATGTTTTTTCGTTTATTTAAACAAATTTTTATTTTTTAATTTGTGAATAATTAAATAATATTTTAATTAAAAATTATATAATATAAATTTTAAATGTTGATTCTATTAGTAAATATAAGAATAAAGTGATAATTTAAGCCTTTTGCTGCGAATAATGTATTTAATGAAAAAATTTTCGACTATAAGATAGTCCTTGTCAATTAGTAAATATAGTTATTGAAAAATATTTTTAGTTTATTATAATTACAATTATACTCGAATTACATAGATTGAAATAGTTATTTAATTATAAAATATATAAAACCATTCCGATAATTTTTTGTGTCAAGTTGATGTTAACATTAAATATATCTATTATATTTCATAAGTAGTGAGAAGTGAGGAGTATAAACCAAACCAAATATACAGTATTACGTAATATTTGTATGGGTACCCTAGGGGGGTGGTATGGTGTTACATAATTATGTAAAATTACGTAATCACATATAAAATGACGTAATTGTATTTTGGGTTACGTAATAATTGATTTTTTAAATTTACGTCATAATTGACCCCCCTTATGTAATAATTGACCTTTGACCTCTTACATCATATTTAACCTTTGACCCCTCACATAATAATTGACCTTTGACCTCTTATGTAATAATTATACTTCATTAGAGTAGTGAGGAGTATAAACCAAGCCAAATATCCCTGGAAAAAATTCAATACATTTTGATAGAGTAGTGAGAAGTGAGGAGTATAAACCAAGCCAAATATACAGTATTACGTAATATTTGTATGGGTACCCTAGGGGGGGTGGTATGGAGTTACATAATTCTGTAAAATTACGTAATCACATATAAAATGACGTAATTATATTTTTGATTACATAATAATTGATTTTTTAAATTTACGTCGTAATTGACCCCCCTTATCTAATAATTGACCTTCTCACTACTTTCATAGTTTTTTTATATTTATATTTTAATAATATAATATAATAATTAAGTTCAATTTCATACTTTTACCGATGATATAGATTAAAGAAGCCCCTTCACTTTTTTTGCATCATAACCACCAAGTACTTTTTACGGTCCTGATTTATTTAAGAACTTATGTTGGACAATTAGTAAATGTTAATTTGTTTTAGTGAATTAAAATTCATGAAACTAAAAATTTAAAAGCAGGCGTATGAAATTTTTATTGAATACGACAGAAAATTCTTTTTATAACCAATTGTAATTCAGTAAACTTAAAAGTCCTAGAAAGACACAGAAAATCACTTCATTTGATCGGCAATATTTATTCGTAGAATCTGAAAACAATAATAGATAAACTATCACAAATTATCTTTTAAAATTAATGTTATTTAACATATCCTATATGAACATAGGTATATTTTTATATCAAATAAGAACGTCCATTTTAATGAAATATTTATTTTACTATCATATCTATCCAAATGAAAAATCGGCCAATCTGAAGTTATTTAAACAACTTTATATTGAGAATTACTAATTAAATATTTTAAAATAAATTAAAATTTTTGTTTTACTTTATATTGAAAGAAATTCTATTTGAAGATTTGATTTTATGAAATCTTTGAAGAACCACTAATTTTTAGTTAAGAGTTATTTTTTATGGGCATGACAAATACGAAAATCAGTGTTCTTACTGATAAAATAAATTCATATTTCAAAATTCTAACAAAAAAATAATGAAAACAACTTTAATTCAAATAGTTGATCATTCATACATTGAATAAATAACAACAGAAAGTGTTTGTTGCAAATTATTTTCAAAGAGAATTTTCGGTTATAAAATAATCATTTTTTAACTAATATTTATCATATTCTACTTCTGTTATATTTCTATCTAAATATCTTTCAATATTTCTTTTTGCTGATAGTTAAATAAATTAAATGATTAAAAAAAATTAAAATAAAAGTTGAAAAATTTCATTTTTTTAAATAACATTTAAAAATACTTCAATTATGATATTTTTAAAATTTGAACAACTTTAAATATTTGTAAATCTAATAAGTTGATTTTCAAAAGTTCCAAGAATTTAACCTGCCTCAAACATTTCAATGATAAAGATTGACGGTTTCTTGATAACATCAATTGTAATTGATATGCATTAAAATAATATTAAAGAATATTAACCACTTGCCGGGCGATTTTTTTCATGTTTTCGGTCAAAAAAAAACTATTTTTTTTAATTCATTAATTAATAGTATATAATCAAAATATAACGTAAATATATTTTTTTTAATTTTCCGAGTTTGTATTCACTAATTTTTTCTATATGAATTTGCGCTCACATGTGAGCGCTCGCCCGAAATGGTACATATTTTTTGCACTCATATTTGAGCGCGCCCGGCAAGTGGTTAATAGTTTATAATAAAGGCCTATTACTGTTACTCATTTAATATATACCATTTACAATAGGCTGATAGCAAAAACCATGAATATTTATCGTTGGTTAAATATTTAATTACTTTATTTTGGCGAATGAAGAACATTTTGGTTTTTCTCTTTCCTTATGCAGAAAAACTTTATTTGGTCAACTTTTGTCTTGATTTAAAATTTTCATAGAATATTAATGAAAGAATATTATAAAATTATTAACGTAATTATGAATACATTATGAAAACTTTCTAATCGAAAAGATACTGAATAAAACTCTCTTAAAAATACTTTTCTCTTTAAAAATATTAGAAGTAATGATGTAGACAATTAAATATTTACAATTAAAATCTCCAACTGGTACATTCGTAAAAGATTTTTCAATGAAGCCCAATTGATCAAACTTATAATCACGTTGTTTTAATATCTGAAAACATCCTGGCTAAAATACAAATCAAAAATTCAACAAAATATTTAAATTCAAAATTCACCCTTAGACAAAGGTGCCGGTGCTGACAAACCCTGAAGACACAGATGAAAGGCAATTTTTTATTGATTGGAATAGATTTCACATTAGAAATTTGAATTTGAAAATTATACTGGGAATTGTATTTATGACTTAAACTGACTTTAGTCAAGTTGCACCTGTCGTTAATAAAAACGTAATTATTCAATTAGAATTATACTTTCATAATTTGACAATATATCATTACTAATGTTACACCGTTTGAACCATCAACGGATCATCTATAGTTGTTTAAATATAATAAATTCAAAAAAAGCATTCAAGCTTAGTTTCAGAAAACATTTAACCTTCTGTTAGTAGCTGATTTATCGTGAATCGAAACAACACAAACATTTCAAGTATGTGAGGACTGGAATTTTCTAAAGTTTAGTATAAATCCATTGTTGGATTATTTATGAAGAAAATATTTTAGCCTTTCAAATAAAATGAAATTCAATAGAAAACATTTTGTAATAATCATAAAAACAAAATCAGTTTTATTTCCAATTTCACCACAAATTATTTTTTCCATTGAATTTATTAAAAAGAGAGCTTGAAGATTATAAATCAGTAATATATCGATGTTTGTTGATACTCACTAATTTTCGGCACTACCTTTTGCAAGTGAAATTCACTTAAAAAATGCAGTGCCAAAGAATCGTGAGTATCAAAAAACATCGATATATTACTGATTTATAGTCTTCAAGCTCTCTTTTTAATAAATTCAGTTTTAATTATTATATTCTCATATCCTAGTTAATATGATTTGCTGTAATAAAATTTATAATAAATTTACAGGAATTTTGAATAGTTTTTCAATTAAATTCTACATTGAATGCTATGAAGATCTTTGAAATTAGAAGCTTAACTAATATGCTTTAAAACTAGTTCATTTATTAATCATTTATAAATTCAATGTGATATAAAGCAGAAAGCGTACATTGCAGTATGAACCAAGAGACAAATCCTAATTACAGCCTGTACTAATCATATTTCACTACAATTTTTGAGTCAATTGTGGGTTTGAGTATTTCTGCAAAGCTGTAAAATATTTTACGTAAGTAAGATTTACAAATTACTTTTGCTTTATAGAAGATTCAATTTAGAAATGACATATCAATCATAATAGAACATCTATGATAAAGTGATCGTTTACATCGACTACTGCAATCATGTAAATATCAGATATTTTCCTATATATTTATATTCTTTACAATTTTTCATGTTGCATATCTTATCTACTAAAAATTTATAATGAAGATGTATAATATCATTATTTAAAGTAACTAATTATTCTAAATATTTTTTATATATTATATATACCACGTATCAATCGTATGTAACAATATTTTTGTATGTTCTACTTCATCGTTATCTTTATGTTTTATCTTATTAAATTTTACGTCGTCACAAAGATCCTCACTAAATTTGCTTTCGTTCTGAATCATATTTGCAAAATTCTTCAATTTGGTTCATGATATTTTGTATAATTTTTTTTCTTTTTTATCAACCACTTAAATGATTTTCCTATCAAATAATAATTTATATTATTATTATCAAATTTTAAATCGAAAAAATGAACAAACAAATTCTTTTTGGAACGTTTCAATTACAAAATAAATAACGAAGCTAATTAAATTTGAGAAAAGTTGATTTTCAGATAATATTGAAATAAAAATGTTATATTGTGGATTATCAAATAAAGTTATGGTAAATTTTGAATTATCAAATTATTATATACTGACGAATATTTGCCAAAGTTTGATTTTGAATTGAAAGTTGCGATAACAATTACCAATGGTAGGGGGATATATTTAATGATTCAAGTTTTTAAATAAAAAAGTAAATAATAATAATAAAAATACTAATAATAATAATAATAATAATAATAATAACAATAATAATAATAATAATAATAATAATAATAATAATAATAATAATAATAATAATAATAATAATAATAATAATAATAATAATAATAATAATAATAATAATAATAATAATAATAATAATAATAATAATAATAATAATAATAATAATAATAATAATAATAATAATAATAATAATAATAATAATAATAATAATAATAATAATAATAATAATAATAATATAAATTATATTTCGCAAAACTTTAACTAACTTTTCACGCAGCAATTTTAATTTGACATTGTCATTTTTAATTGCAAGACGACATTTTTCTACGGTTAAATATCTAAAAATATCTTAATTTAAAGCATCTTAATTTTTAAAAAGAAAAATATGAAATGAAATTTACTTTGTTTTTTGCGATTCAATGTCGCCTCTATATTTAAAATTTGCACTTTCTTTCTTTCATTTCTTCGATTTATTTTGTCATTTTTATTAATTTGCTTTATGTTGATAATATTTAGGTAATCGTGGAAAATTGTGTTTTGTTTTTCTATTGAGTCAGTCCATTGTCTAATTTTGAATTTTTATTAATTTATTTTAATTAATAAAAAATTAATTTTATAAAATTTCACTGAATAATTTAAATATAAAATAAGTCATTAAAAATTTTAGACAATAAATATTTGTTGATAAAATGGAGAAAATGCGTAACTAGCAAAAATTTTTAAAAATGAAATAATTCTAATTTAGGTGGAATCCATGATTGAACAAATGGGTAATAGCTTGATAAAAAGAGTTTTATTAAATTTAAAAAGTTCTTACGAGAAGTTTAGGTGGACATGAAAAATAGTTTGGAGGCCAAGTTATTTAACCCTTTGTTTGTTCACATAGTAAATTTTTTTTCTTCGTCATACGTCCAGTTAGAATTTTGTTCAAATTGTGTAAATCACATGTAATGCATATACCCAATTCATATACCCAACAGTAAATTATATTTATTTAGTAACCATTTTCAATGCAAATTATAAATAAATATTATGGGAAAGATGCAAGTACTGTCGAAAGTTGTAATAAAGGCTTTAAACTGTTTCGTTGTGAGATTAACGAAAAATAGTGAAATAAAACTAAAAGTAAATTAACGATCAGAAATTTGGAAAAGTATGAAAAGTATATATTTTAGAAATTATTCCAACTAAGTTAAGTTAACTAAGTTAATTATAGAATGTTCAACCAATTTATAGAACCAATGACTTTTCAAAAAATTTAGGTAGGATAATAAATTCTTCGCACATCTCGTCTCCTTAACTAAATGAACAAGGCCCAACAAATTTTAAAGTTTTATTCCACCAAATCTTAATTCAAATATATCCACTACTTTAATCAATCAACAAACCAATCTGATTAGCAATTTCTCGTGCTTTAACAAATTAAAATACCTTAAAATCTTAATTAATATTTAATTTTAAAGTCTATCTCAATCAGCCAAAGAAAGACTCAATGTCGAGTAACCAAAATTTAACAAACTCAAAACACAAATAAAATTTTGAAAATTGTATATTTATTCATATTCAAATATTGAGAATTAAATTTTAATTAAATCTAATTTTAAAGTTTTTAATATGTTTAAATTTGTATATTTTTGAAAACATTTTGTTTGAGAAGAAAGATTCAGTTAGAAAGGAAGTGAAGAAAGTGAAAGATAGACTTTTTTTCCGCCAAGGATATGCTAAGTTTCTAGCCAATCACATAATTAATTATTTTTAATTAACTAATATTTGATTTGCGACACCTTTTAAATTTTATTTTATTTTCTGATTAATTTACATCACAATATTTTTATGTAACCCCAATAAAACGTTTTGTGTCTTTTGTTTTAATTATAAGTTATAATTATTTTAAATTACCAAAAAAGAATCTTAAAATTAACTTTTCTAAGGCATATCCAACCTGAGACTGCAATTTTCTGAGAGAAGTTCTACAAATCATTTCATACTGTTTTTCTAAAACAGGCAATGCAATATAACGCAAATGTCGAACTTTTACCAGGCCATAAAAATATCGAGAGTCCTAGAAAGTTAAATTTTCAAAGAGCTTCAATTTTGACTAATTTACTCGAACAGT
>CAUHTR010008164.1:16188-94225 GCA_959609185.1 Schmidtea polychroa | reverse complement strand
TAACAATTAATTAAAACAAATATAAATTATATTATTAGATTAAATTAATTAAAATGGAATTAAGAAATGATGCAGTATATCAAATTATTGGTCCAAGTGGCTGTGGGAAAACATTATTTGTTTGTAAATTATTACAATCAAATATGTTTAAGTCAAAATTTAATAAAATATATTGGCACAGGGGAGCTGATGATGAACATGGGATGACACAAGACCAATTTTGTAAAATAAAAATGACAATAATAAAAGGATTCGATAAAAACTGGTCAAATAGATTAAGACAAGGTGATGTAATTATTATCGATGATTTGTATCAAGAAGCCAATAAAGAAAAGGATTTTAATAATTTATTTACAAAGATTGCTAGACATAAAGGCGTAACAGTTATTTTTATAACACAGAATCTATTTCATCAAGGCGGAGCCCATAGAACTCGAAACTTGAATGTTCAATATTTGGTTGTTTTTAAAAATCCAAGGGATGCAACTGTAATTGATTTCCTTGCAAGACAAGCTTATCCTAATAATCGTAATTTCTTGATCCGTGCATTTCAAGATGCAACCAAAATTCCATACGGATATATATTCCTTGATTTTACACAAACATGTCCAGATGATTTACGGGTTAAAACCGATATCTTTAACAAAGAAGGTAGCATGATTTATAAACAAAGTTGAAATTATTATTTTTCAACAATGATGTTACTTAAATCCCGTAGTAAAAACTTCGAAATGTTTTTAAAAAGGCACGTGAAACAATAATTCCACCAAAAACTAGTTTCACACCATCGAAAAAACTTATAACTGAAAATATCCCTGCAATTAATCTTATTTCTCACAATACAGTTAAATCAGTTCCAAAGAAAACAAAATCAGTTCCACAAGAATCAAGTCATCGCAGCTTTCCATATTTTAATGTACTATTAAAGGCTCCAAGCATTAAAAGAATGAGTATTTTACAGTCTTTTCCTAATTACGTCATCAATGATTTGCTTGATATTATTGTTAAAGTTGTAAAAGGTAAAGTAAATATCAGTAAATCAATTAAAAATGTTTTGAACAAGCATAAGAAACCGTTGTTATCACTGGTAAATTCCAAAAATCGAAAGCAAATGCGTAAAATAGTATATAAACAACAAGGTGGTTTATTGGGGCATTACTTCCATTAGCATTATCATTATTGGGAGGAGTAATAGGACAATCAATATAAACAATGGGCACAACTAGTTCATTACCTAATCTCATACTAAATTTTAAATCTTCCTGTTGTAATGGAGAAGATTTGGACAAATCCAGAAGACGAAGCAGGTTTTGGTGGGGTAGAAAAGTTAAAAAACAAAGTTACAAATTCGAAAAAAGAGACGAAAAATTGGTTATCAGGTCAACTGGCATACAGTCTGAATAAACCAATGTTGAAACGCTTTAATACAAGAGCATATAAAACATATGGTATTAACGATTTATGGCAAATGGATTTGATGGAAATGATTCCATTTTCTAAAATTAACAAGGGTTACAAGTATATTTTGACTTGTATTGATGTTTTCAGTAGATTTGCTCGTGCAATCCCAGTCAAAACAAAATCTGCAAATGAAATGGCTTTAGCAATAAAATCAATGTTTAAAAATGGAAAACCAATTAATTTACAAACAGATTTAGGTAAAGAATTTTACAATAGTAAAGTTAAAGAAATTATTAAAGGAATAAATCATTATTCGGTATTTTCACAATTTAAAGCCGCTCATGTTGAACGATTTAATCGAACATTAAGAGATAAACTTAAAAAGTATTTTGTCTATCAAGGCAATAAAACATGGATAACTGTTTTACCAAAATTGATTAAGAGTTACAATCACACACCCCACAGAGGTATTAAGGGTTTGAAACCTGTTGATGTGACTTCAAAAGATAGATTTGATATTCAAGATAAAATTAAAAAGCCAAAATATAAAGTCAATGATCATGTTCGAATATCTAAAATATCTGCTTCTCCATTCATCAAGAATTTCGACAACAATTGGAGTGATGAGGTTTTTCAAATTTCAAAAATCGATACAGTTCAAAATCCGGTCATGTATGTCATTAAAGATAGTGAAAATAATCAAGTATCTGGTAAATTCTACGAACAAGAGCTCCAAGTTATTCCTTCACCCACAGTATTTAGAATTGAAAAAATATTGAAAACTAAAATGTTGAATAAAGATAAACAAATTTATGTCAAGTGGCATGGATATCAAAACCCAACATGGATATCAGCAAAAGATCTAGTAAAATGAATTTTTATACCATTCTACCGAGTAATAGTTGTCCAAAAATACATCCAGATAATCAGGCTAGTAAATTTATAGTCAGTTTTCAAAATCCTATTTATTTAAATGGTAATTGGGAAGTTGCTTTACTTGATTACACATTTGTATACAATACATTTCCATTTTATAGTAATGCTAAAATTGAATACAAAGAAAATGTATTGAAAACAGTTAGCACTAATTATATTATTGAACCTTATGCACCAATGATTCAATTAAACGATTATTGCTACATATACATTACTAGGGGAATTTTAAATATTTCTTGTGATTTATATCCATTTGAAATAACATTTGAAGATGTGGAAAGTGCGAAACGATTGGGAGTTACCGAATTAACTATTAAAAGTACAAGTGAAACAATGCAAATATTAATTCCACCAGCTATTGATGGTGTAGGTAATACTCTCAAAATAAAGTTGACGTATACTGCAATAAGTGAATCAGTTTTTACATTTACTGATAATTTATACATCAAAAATCTTCAAGACTTATTTAACTATATCGCGTTAAATTGCTCTCATATTTTCAATACCTTCGAAATTAAAGAAAATATATTCGAATTCAGTCTCCGTGAAAACATAAAAGAAATTGTATTTGATGAAAACTTAGTCAAAACATTAGGATTAGAGAACAAAGTATATAATGAGAGACAATTTACTGGAATTCGCAAAGGAAAAATATTTAATCATCATCAACAAATGTTCATTTACAGTGATATTATTGAACCGATAAATGTTGGAGATTCATTAGTTTCTCTTCTGAAAGCGGTATGGATTAAAGAATATGAACAAGATGAAGTTGTGCAAATACAAATAGAAAATCCCATGTATTTACCAGTAGCAAGAACATGTATAAACAATATAGAAATTAATATTCGTGACGATAGTGGAAATCTCATTAAATTTCCTAAAGATTCAAAAACTCATTTGACATTACATTTCCGTAAATTAGATGATTAATCCAGATATATTGTCATTGTATAGTAACGGTCAAACTGGTGGGGAAATACCATATTTTATCGGTAAACAGTACGGATCAGGTGGTTGAAAACCATTGGCCGATTTGCATTACCGATTCTTAGGCGTTTAGGTAGTTTTGGTATGAAAACCGCAAATGATGTGATAATGAATGATCAAAAAATATTACCATCATTGAAAACAAACGCTTTATCTGAAATTAGTAAAGCATTACCTAATGTAACATCGCTGATACCCGATGTAGCAAACATGTTTAATGCGGAAGAATCTCAATATAATGCAACAGGTGAATCTCAACCGAAACGTAGAAAACATGGGAGATATATAAACAAACGAATGAAAGGAAATGGAACTATATTCCAAAAATGATCTGTGGTAAATCTGAATTATGCATATTTGATCGACCAGCCCCTCAAGCAGTTATTGAATATGGGGCATTTGAAGAAGTATTTCCAATGAATTCCATTACTGATAGTAGAAATGATGTTGAATTTTATATTAATGGTTCTCAAACTGAATATTTGGATTTGAATGATACTTTATTAACTGTTCAAATTAAAGTTATAAATTTTGATAGAAAAGATTTGGTTGATACTTCAGACATAAAACCAAACAATTACATGTTTCATACACTTTTTAAAGATGCAATTCTTGGATTTAATCAAATTAAGATTGAAGGTGGGAACAATACGTATGCACATAAAGCAATAATTGAAACTATTTTAAATTATATTGGTGATACTAAAAATACTTGTCTTACACCTATGGGATATGGAAGTTCTGAAGAAAGAAAAAATTGGATTAAAGGCTCAAAGGTTTTTACAATGTGCTCCTCACTACAGTTTGATTTCATGGATCAACCTAAATATCTACTTCCTGGAGTTAATGTACACATTAGATTGAAACGATCTGATTCGGCATTATCACTATTTTCAAAAACTGGAGAACCAACTTGTCAATTAGTGGATGCTAAATTAATGATTCGTCGAGTTCGGGTTGAAGCATTGGTATTAGCTGGTCATCAACTTGGTCTTAATTCTAAACATGCAATTTATCCAATCAAAACAAAAGAAATTGTACAATTTGCTATCGGAAAAGGTGCATCATCATTTTACAAGGAACAAATATTTGGAGATAGAAGAATGCCTAATTTTATTCTTGTAACTTTTCAAAGTGAATCTCAATACAATGGTTCATACACGGCTTCAAGTTCGAAATTCAAACATTTTAATGTAACTTCATTGTCTTTATCGAAAAACACTGATTATCGAGAGACATATACTCAAGATTTTGAAAAAGACAATTTTTGTGCTACATATATGCAAAGTATTGTAAGAAATATGGGATATTTGGATAAAAACCTGAATTGTGGTATATCTCTTGATGAATTTAAATCAAAATACCCATTCTTTACTTTTGTTTTGGCCCCTGATTTTGATTTGAATCAAAGTCAGTTACCTCAAAACGGAAATTTACGATTAGAGATAAAGTTTGCTAAATCTGTCGAGGAACCAGTACATGTAATAATATATGGTGTATTTGAAAACGAAATCCAAATCACAGCAAATAGAACAGTACTTGTTTAAAAAGTTAGTATAAATATAATAACTCAATGTAATCAGAATATCATGAAGTAAGTTTTAATTTAACAAATAATTTAATTAAATTAGTTCTATTCAGGTTAATAAAATTGGAAAACAACTTTTGGGAAATGAGTTTATTGGTGTTTACCCGTTAGATAAAATCCCATATCTTGATGATAATCAAGCTATAGTCATCAATACCCAATCATCTACTCTAGATGGTGAGCATTGGATTGCAATATATGTGAAACCAAACAAGATACATGTTTTCGAACCAATGGGATTCTATTATCCAGCTCTTTTAGTCAGTAAACTAGAAACAATAGGTCGACCAATTGTTTACAATAAACATCGACATCAAGATCCATTTACAACAACATGTGGTCAATATTGTCTTGTTTGGTTAAACTCAATGTATAAACGTGTTGATTTTAAATAAATTTTTAATAAAAATGTCTAGTTATTTTATTGATATTAGTGTTTTTGAGAATGAATTTGGTGGATTAGTTATTAAAGAATTATGTATGATCAATACTAATAATGTTTTAAAACCCTTGCATTGGGTGTTCTCGGCAAATGAATATCATGAAGATCGGATACTTGACGGTAAAAATTATTTCTGTCCAACGTGTATTTTAAGTACTATTGGTTCTGATCGAAAAAACACCGATTTTCTATGTCACTAATGAAAGAAAGGAAGAAATGTTAAAAAAATATTTTCCAACTTTGAGAATTGTAAATTATTCAATGAAAGAAAGTCAGAATTTTCCAAGAAACATATCATGTCCCTTTTATGAACACGAAGATGATTGTGCATATAAAAACTGTTTACTTGGTGTATTAGATTATTTGAAATATTAATAAATGTATTATTTGTGTTTTCGTAATGTGTGTACGCTATTTGCTTTATTTTGATTGGGTAATTTTCATGTAGTAATAATAATGCATATATAAAGAAACGGCTTTTCATTATTATCACTTTTTACATATACTCCACTACGAACAATATGGTACGTTTTTCTATTTTTATTTCATTTTAAATTATTTTATTTAGAATTCAAACAATAATAATAATAAAACTAACGATTCTTCGAATCAACAAGCCAACAATATGGTATGATTTATTAAAAATATTTTTTTTCTTTATATTAATTATTTAAATAGGTCAATCAAAATTATATCGCGATGATGAATTCATTTCAAAATTATATCGCAATGATGAATGCGGTGCCAAATTTACCAAATTTTTCAAATGCTGTGCCAAATTTACCAAATTATTCAAATGCGGTGCCAAATTTACCAAATGTTGTGCCAAATTTACCAAATTATTCAAATGCGGTGCCAAATTTTTCAAATGCTGTGCCAAATTTACCAAATTTTTCAAATGCTGTGCCAAATTTACCAAATTATTCAAATGCGGTGCCAAATTTACCAAATGTTGTGCCAAATTTACCAAATTATTCAAATGCGGTGCCAAATTTTTCAAATGCTGTGCCAAATTTACCAAATTTTCAAATGCGGTGCCAAATATTTCAAAGAAAAAAAGGAAAATTCAATGTAAGTAATATTTTATTGTAATGTTATTTTAAATTTAATTGTTTTCTTAAATTTATTGTTATTTTAAATTTAATTAGTAGTTTAATTATTATTTTTTATTAAATTTCTAACATTTAATGACTTGTATATTTTAATTAATTAAAAATATAATAAGAAAAAGTTAATAGTTTTTAAAATAATCAGTTTATTCGTATAGATTCGCTATTATGTAAACTTTTTATTTTAAAAATTATTAAGGTTAAATTACATAAGGGTCATATATCTGACATAAGGTTCAAACTATTCTACATAAAGTGAAAATTTTTAACCTTTTGTAAAAACTTTTCATAATTTAATAATTATGTAATAATTTATTTATCTTATTAATTATTAATTTATAATATATATTTTAAATAGGTTTACTTTACCCGAATTATTGTAATTCATCTTCGAATCACAATAATAAATGTCATCATATAATGACTAGATATTATCACCATAAATTTAATGGGGTTGATATCTATATATGCCCGATATGTGAAACTTACCATAAACAACCCTATTCTGATTTCTTTCTTCAACATAAGGATCATCTTAGCAATTTTAAAATTACTAAAAAAGAGCTCTTTGAGTCCATTTATAAAGCTGATGATTTTAAAATTAATAAAATTAATAAAAGAAAGGCTGATATTGGTATAACTTGCGGAGTGACAAAAGTAACAAAACCTGAGATTATTATAATTAGTGATGACGACGAGGATATTCAAATAGGTGGTTCTGTTAATATAGGTAATGAACCAATTGTAGAATCAGATTTAAGAGGAACTCGTAGGGTATTAAAATTTGATATTGACGAATTTAATGTTAATCAAATTACTTTAACTGATAGGATAGTTACAAGACTTTTATCTGAAATAAATAAAATGGGTAGTGTAAAAGTTCAATTTGTTGTTAAAATTCAGTTTGAAAAAGATGATATAACAAAAGATGAGTTTTTATCGAATAATGCTGATGTATTCTCTGATAATTTTCTTGTTGAAGGAATTAGGAAATTAAATGAAAAAATTGAAAGATTTAGTGAATTAGGAAGTGGTTGGACTATAATTAAAATTAGGGAAATTCATTTCACACTGACTAAATATTCGCGAATAAATAGGTTAACTGGTCATGGATTTATTAAAACTCCTCTTAAACTTAAAGGAAAGAGAGCAATTATTAATATTAAGAACAGTGACGATCTTTGTTTCATATATAGTATCTTAGCTTTATTGAAACATGACAACCTTACAAGTAATCGTAGTAATATGTATAGTTACACTAACTTTCTTGGTGAATTAAATTATGACGAGATAGACGATTGCCCTATGAGACTGTGCAATATTCGTAGGTTTGAGGAAAAGAATCCTGGTCTTGCCATTAATGTATTGTCTTATAACCCAACAGTTATTAATAATGATGATGATAATGAAAATGATGATTTTGTTCCTCATCATCCTTATTTGGATATCATTCATCGTACTAAAGTGACTGGTGTTGATCCATTATATCTTTTACTCCTCGAAAATGATGGTCAATATCATTATACTGCTGTTATTAATTTACAACGCTTAATGAATTCCCATACTGATGATATAGTTAGTGTAAGAATATAATCTCAATGGTGTCCTAGATGTCTTAATGGTTTTCGTTTACAGGAAGCTTTTGACAGTCATTATGCATTATGTATTAAAAATCAGGTAGGAACAACTTTATACACTCTTCCTCAAAATAAATATTTAGAATTTGATGATTTCTCAAAAACAGTAACACCACCATTTGTAATTTACGCTGACTTTGAGTCAATTTTACCTAGTGACATAAGATATCACCAAAAGCATCTACCAATATCAGCTGGACTATTATTAGTTAATAATTTTAATAATACTAAATCCTATCATAGTTTTATTGGTTCAAATTGTGTCTTTGAATTTTTGAGTAAGATTGAGGAAATTGCTGACACAATAATCCTACCGTATTTTGACATTCATGGTAATACTCCAATGTCTACTTTATCGTTTACTGAAGAACGAAATTTTAGGACCTGCTTGAATTGTTATCTTTGTAAGAAACCTATTAGAAATCGAACGAGAGATCACGATCACTTTTCTGGTCGTTATCTCGGTGCAGCCTGTCGTTTCTGTAATCTTTCTAGGAGAATTCGTAAACATTTACCCGTTATCTTTCATAACTTGAGGGGGTATGACCTTCATCACATTTTGAAATATGGTCTTAGTAGTTTTCCTTCTTGGGATTTAAATATAATTCCAACTACCACGGAAAAATTTATATCATTGATTGCACATATTAATAAATTATCAGTTAGGTTTATTGATAGTTATCAATTCATTAGCGCATCATTAGATAATGCAGTAAAAACTCTTTCGAACTTTCCTCTGACTGAATCTGTATTCACTGGTTCAATAATGGATTGTAAAGGTATTTTTCCTTTTAATTTCGCAACAAGTTTGGAAATCTTGGAAACAACTTTCGAATTACCTCCAATTTGGCCTGAAGTGACTGAATCACAATATTTGAGAGCTCAGCAGATCTGGAATGAGAATAATTGTAATAACTTGTTAGATTATATGATGATCTACTTGAAATTAGATGTCTTTCTTCTTGCGGACTTTTTTCAACAATTTCGTTCTAGGAGTATTGCACACAATGGTTTAGATCCCTTAAATTTCTACGGTATTCCAGGAATGAGTTGGGCCTCTGCCTTGATGACATTGAAAGAACCAATTGAACTTTTTCCTGATATGGAAATGTATAATTTCTATGAAGGAGGAATCAGAGGTGGGTTAACATTTGTTAACAAACATTATGTTAAAACCTCTGATGATACAGAATTGTTATATATCGATATTAACAATCTGTATGGTTGGGCTCTTAGCCAAAGTCTTCCTTTCGGTGATTTTAGTTGGGTAATTAATAATCTTGATTCGGTTTTGGATGAGTGTATGAGTACAAATATTGAAATGCTTCCATATGGTTACACTATGGAAGTTGATATCGATATTCCTGAAAGTATACATGAGTTTTTGGATAATTTCCCAGTGGCACCTGAAAAGATGTGTCCACCGGATTCGAAAGTTGAGAAGTTGATGCTCACGCAATATCCGAAGAAGAACTATGTTCTTCATTGGAGACTTCTCAAAATGTTTGTTTCTCTTGGTGTTAAGATTGTTAAGATTCATAGAGCTATAAGGTTTAAGCAGGCTATGATCTTTAAAGAGTACATCGATACAAACACTTCTCTGAGAGCTGATTCAACCAATAACCTAGATAAGAACTACTTTAAGCTTTTAAATAATAGTCTTTATGGAAAATCAGTGGAAAATCTTAAAAAACGGATGAATTTGAGATTATGTAATTCTGCTGAAAAAATGATTACATATTCTTCAAAGCTGTCTTTTAGAAAGTGTATCAAAATTGATGACAATCTGATTGCAGCACATCTGAATAAAGATTTGATTTGTTTAGATAGACCTAGTTATATAGGTCAAACAGTTCTAGATCTATCGAAATTAAGGATGTATCAGCTTCAGTATCTTGAATTAGCTAAATATCGAAATCAATTCAATTGTAAGATTGACATTGTTGCTGGCGACACTGACTCTTTCTTCCTTGAAATTAAGAATTGCAAGTTAAGTACACTTCTACCTGCAATGATTTCAGATAATCTTTTGGATACTTCCAATTATGACTCTAACCATCCATTGTATTCAAGAAATCTTGACTCAGTAATAGGTAAATTCAAAGATGAGAGTAAGGGACTTGGATATAAAGAATGGGTTTTCTTGAGACCAAAATGCTATAGTCTTTTAGGTGAAACTGAAAGTAATAAAGCAAAAGGAATTACTTTGAAAGGAACTGAGATAAAACATCTTTCTTATCTTGACTATTATGAGAACAATAAAATCTTTTCTGTTCCTCAAACTCGAATAGGAACTCGAAATCATCAGTTGTTTACTTTTAAGAATTGTAAAATTGCGTTAAGTAACAACGATGATAAACGACACTGGGTTGGTAAAAATAAAAGTTTTGCATACGGGTATAATTTAGATGTCAACCAAGATGATGTAAACCAAGATGATGCCAACTATGAAGATGATCCAGAATTGATCGAGATTGATTTAAATGATCGAGATTTTATATGAAATAAATTTTTGTATTTTGAAAACTGTCTTTTTATTATTTAATTAAATTAATTTAACAATTATAGCTTTGGTTTGAGAATAAATCTGTTTGCTTCAAAAGTAATTTTATAAGTAATCGTAATAAGTAATGCCAACTATGAAGATGATCCAGAATTTCTCTTGGATTTTAATGATCGAGATTTTATATGAAATAAATTTTTGTATTTTGAAAACTGTCTTTTTATTATTTAATTAAATTAATTTAACAATTATAGCTTTGGTTTGAGAATAAATCTGTTTGCTTCAAAAGTAATTTTGTAAGTAATCGTGCTTTGATTTATATAAATTATTATTATTATTATTATTATTATTATTATTATTATTATTATTATTATTATTATTTTGTTGGACGGGTGGCTAAGTGGGAATTTACTTTTTGATTTTTTGTTTTGAAATTAGGTATGAGGTTCAATTCCAAGTATGGGCGACTTTTTTCAAAAATTAATTTTTACATGTTATTTTTAATCGTGCTTTGATTGATATAATTATTATTATTATTAGTAAAATTATTATTTTTTATTATTATTATTAAAAATATTAATATTATAATCATAATTATTATTTTTATTATTTTTATTATTAATATTATTTTAATATTATTATTTTGTTGGACGGGTGGCTAAGTGGGAATTTACTTTTTGATTTTTTGTTTTGAAATTAGGTATGAGGTTCAATTCCAAGTATGGGCGACTTTTTTCAAAAATTAATTTTTACATGTTATTTTTAATATAGATCAAATCAGCATGCTTTATTTGCTATAAATTGAAATTTTCATAAAAATCGGTTAATTATTTTTACTTAAAGGTTCATAGTATTTTCTCACCTACTGGCATAAAATGCAGTAAACAATAGGGTGGGTCGAAAATTTTTTTTTTCTCCAAACATGCCTAAAAAGTTGTGCTTATGCTAGAAAATGAAATATCCCTGCAAAAGACTGCTGTTTAAAAGGGTTTACAGGTCCCAACTTTTGTTTGTATGTATTAGTACTATCCCAGTAAAAATGCTCGCACATGTGCCATTGTAAATTCATCCTGCAAGCAGTCACACGCTTGCAGAAAGACCATTTTTGACATGCTCTATTCACAAGTCCAAGCTAACGCGTGCATGTATAGAGAGGTTAATTCACGGAAGCACCTTCACACAAGCACTCACAAAGACAATTTCTTCTGAACAATACTAACACACACACTACAGTCAACACATAATCCACATGGATACTACTAGTCAGTCTAAACTCAGATAATTTAATTTGTTTCGATTGGATGTCAAGTGTTAAAAAAGTTAACTTGATGATTCACTTTTATTTTGCCAGAGCTGAGTACAGAAGAGCAGTTATGAAGGGACAGAGAAATAAGCAATTTCGCAAAACAAGAAGTAAATCACGTCATTGTCTGTTTGGTCAAACTTGTGAACTACCCAGAAACCAATTACCTACTTGTGAAGATGTGTTTCGTGATTACTGTTACAATGAGAAATGTACGCAATTTCATACTGGCTTTAACGAACAAGCAACTCTTCTCGCAAATAAGGTGAAGGAAATTTATATGAAGGCAAGTATCCCAACTGTTGAGTTCAGTAGTATTGTGGTTCGTGTCAAGCGACTAATATCAAAAGTGCGTGAATTAGAGAAGTATCCAGTATGCAAGAGGTCATCTGCCAAATTTCAAGATAAGTTAAGCTCGTTTTCCAAATTGTTTGACATATGTTGCTGCAAATGTTTTAATGATGGTGCTCGTGGAAGAAGTCAGTGTACATGCCGATTGGCCTTGAAAATTCCTACCTTAGAGTGGGAGTTCTGGATTGACCAACAAACTACCAGAAACATGAAATCGGAAATACGGACAGACAGGAAACCTCAAAATTGAAGAGAAAACAAACGAAAAGCAGCCCTACAGGAAAAGGAAAACAAATGAAAAATGAAATAATGGACACTGAAGTTAACGATCTACATCCGACCTCAAGAAGTGACACGGAGAGTGAAGCCGCTAGTGATGAAAGTAAAGATAAGTTAGACAATTCAACAGAAAGCTCAGAGTCAAGCGTAGAAGAATGTGATGAATTTCAAAATAGAAGACATTATCCTGAATTAAGTAAAGCTGTTGACAGATGTGGTGTGAGCAACAGAGACACGTGTTTGCTAGTAAACGCTTTTCTGAAAGATATGGAACTGTTATCCTCTCAAACAATCATCGATCCCGCAAAATTACGACGTCAGAGAAAGTACTGGAGGGAGAGAGAAATTGAACAGCATTCAGCAGAAGCGAAAAACTTGATTTGCCTCGGTTTCGACGGGAAACAAGATTCCACCTTACTTCATAGAAGGATCCTAAAAGAGGAGCATTATGTGATTGTCGCCTTTCCAGGGGATACATATATCGATCATGTTGTACCTCAAAGTAGTAAAGCTGTGGATATTGGCAAAGAAATCATGTCAATCATCGTTAGCACGCAGTCCTCACTGACCCTTCAAGCAATTGTGTGCGATGGAACCAATTCAAACACCGGAAAAAATAATGGAATAATCAGAAGACTCGAAAAAAGCCTAGGGCGACCTCTACAATGGCTGACATGCTTGTTGCATGCAAATGAATTGCCATTCAGGAAGTATTTTTCAGTCGTCGATGGCGGAGAAACAAAAGGTCCAAAAACGTCATGTGGTGAAATAGGAAGCGTTCTTGATTTTGATCCAAAAGACAAGCCCGTAGTAGCCTTTATGTCCCTTCCTGGAAAGGTCGTAGATATTAGTGAAAATGTCAAGAAAGAATTGAACACTGATCAATTGTATTTCCTCAGAGTATGCTTGGCAGTCCAGAAAGGGTACCACAACAACAAGGATGTCCCTTTTCTACAAATGGCACAACCAGGAAATTTGAATCACAGTCGCTGGCTAACGAAAGCTAATAGAATTCTGCGACTATATATGTCCGAAACTGCTCCATCTGAACCTCTCATGCTAATAGTGAAATTTATTGTCAATTTCTATGGACCGTCATGGTTTTATATAAAGATTCACTCGTTATGCCAAGATGGTGCAAGAAATATTTTTTATATGCTCCAACTTCTGCAGGATTTGGATCCATCAGACCAAGAAATCATCTTTCCTGTCATTCAGAACAACAATTACTTCTCACATCCAGAAAATATACTCCTATCTGCTGTTGGTGATGATGATGAAGAAATCAGAAAGTTTGCAACAGAAAAAATCATAACTGCAAGACAAAATTTTCTCCCTTCCGAAGTGATTCGCACTATGGACAAGAATACTGTCTTTCTTCAGTCGTCTGCTACATCATATGCTGACATGATTGACTGGACAAAATGTAATTTGACGCCTCCCCCTCTTTTATCTCATATATTGGATCATGAATTGAAGATAAATAAGAAAATTACATTAGAACAATTTCCCTGTCATTCTCAAGCCATTGAAAGAGCCATCAAAGATGTTTCTTCTGCCAGTTGCAAAGTGTTTGGTCACAAGTCCAGACATGGTATGGTACTACTGTGTAAAAAATCAAGGAAGGAATTGCCCAAGGTGCAAAGCAAAGCTGATTTCATGTGACTTCTTTTTATGCCCTCGCTAATACATTTCTAAACTTTTGGCTGGATGTTTTTAATAAAAATAATTTCGAAAGTTGATTTTTGTCTTTGAAAAGGATAATTCAAATTTGGCCCTTCCTAATCACTGACGTTGTCAGGATATATTTCAATGCGGGATGAGGACACAGAATATACTATCTCAGCCCAAGAGAGTAAATAATATACTTATAAGCTCTTAAGAAAGCTACATCTAAATATGGACAAAGGCGCAAAAACACATTCCGACACTAGCCAAATTACATTGTTTTCACACTTATGTTGAACTGCATTTTCGGAGAAAAGTTGGGAGCAGTAAATGTCCATAAATCTAAGTAAAATGGTTTGATTCGATTTTTCTATACCAAAATACAACTTTTTAACCATGTTTCCTTTCTTGAACTCAAAATTTATTAACATTCGACCCACCCTAGTAAACAATCATTAAATAATAATTGATATTAATTTTCAGACCATTTGGGGATTTATTTTATTATACTTTGTGATTTCATTAATTATTTTGTGTTGTACCCTTTAAATAACAATAGAAAAATTTCATCTATTGACCATTTTTAATATAAGGTATGCAAACGTTATGAAATGTATAAAACGAGGAAAATGATCCATTTATAATACATAGAAACTATTACTATTAGTAGTAGTAGTAGTAGTAGTAGTAGTAGCTGTCGTAGTCGTAGTCGTAGTCGTAGTCGTGGTTGTGGTTGTGGTTGTGGTTGTGGTTGTGGTTGTGGTTGTGGTTGTGGTTGTGGTTGTGGTTGTGGTTGTGGTTGTGGTTGTGGTTGTGGTTGTGGTTGTGGTTGTGGTTGTGGTTGTGGTTGTGGTTGTGGTGTTGGTTGTGGTTGTGGTTGGGGTTGTGGTTGTGGCCGTGATCGTGGTTGTATTTTAGCATTGGTCGTACTCGGTTGTATGAATAGTACTGGATTCTTATATAGACCACCAGTGTCCTAGATGTGTGTGTGTGTGTTGTTGTATGAATAGTACTGGATCCTCACATTGACTAGTAGTCGATGTGTGTTGTATGAATAGTACTGGCTGTTCACATAGAGTAGTCAACAGATCCTTAAATAGAGTAGTCGATGTGTGTGTTGTACTATACACTAATCATTAGTACTGGACTCTCACATAATAGTAGTCGATGTGTGTTGTATGAATAGTACTGGACTAGATGTGTGTCTTATCAACCAGTGACCACTAAGTATGACGACACAGTTACCATGGTATTGAGTCATCAATAAGTGGTCAGTTAGCAACCGGTTTGTATATGACGTAATGGGCACGCGAGTGGTCAGTTAGTGACAATGTGTGTGTGACGTAATGACCACGTGACTGGTCAGTTAGTAATAATGTGTGTATTACGTAAAGGTCACCGTGTGGTCAGTTAGCAACTGACCTTTATATTACGTAATAGCCACGCGATTGGTCAGTTAGTAACAGTATGTGTATTACGTAATCGATCATTATTACGTAATCAATATACCCCCCCCCCTTTTGTATCTGACGGGCTCACATCCTTCTACTGTTGCATCAGTGTAAAATACTTTTAGGTTCATCAAGAAACTATTAAATTGTTTGCCAGCTTCATTGGTTAATTTCTATTTAGGAAAACAAATTATTTGAGAAATTATATTAAATTATTTAGAAAAAATAGAATTTTTTTAAAGTAAAACTTCATTTTGTTTTTTTAAAATAATGTCAAAATCTTTTAAAGTCAAACAAAATAGAATTGTATGGCATTGTATGTGTTTGTTTAAGATTTAGATTTCATGAATTTTATTGACATTTCATAAATTAAGTTATAAGAAGAACGATATTTTTATAACTTTTCCTTCAACTGTCAGAAAAAAATGTAAGTCAAGAACAACTTTTTACCTTGATTTATTTGCACTTTTCACCATATTTGCTTGATCGATTCTAAAGTACTTTATAAATCAAAATCACTTGCAAAAGGCAGTGTCTGATTCATAGTCAAGCTTTTTAATAAATACGTCAATTGTAAAGAAATCAGTGGTGAAATTGGAAAATAGTTATAAAACTTTATAAATTATTTAAAGTATGAAAATATGAATTTTCAAACTGTTGATAAATAATAAGTCAAAAACCTTTTAAATATTTTGAAATTTTTTTAATTATTTTATAAATTATATTCTTATTTCATGTTATATATTTTATATCGGTGTATTAAAATTTGAAAGGTTAAAATAGAAAAACAAGTATTTCATATTTTTATTATTATTATATTAATTATGCATATTTTGAATTTTTAAAAATTTCATTATTTGTAGTAAATAAATTTATACGATAATTTTAAGATCAAAGTTACTTTATGTCTATCGAGCTTTTCAATTACGTCCAAATTAAGCATTGCTGATATTCCTCCGTGACAAACAAGAATAGAATTATCTATTATTGTCATTAATGGCAACCAACTGAAAATGTCTGCAAAGAATCTGACTATTTTGTTGGCATTTGACTAAAGAAATAATGGAAAAAAATTAAGTTTTTTCAGTGAATAATGTGAAATAGTTATTATCATATGCACATTCTTTTTTTTATTTTGTCTTAATAAAATATTTTAATGACCTGTTTAAAGAATTTGTGTATGTTAAACTTTATGTGAAAATAATGTACCAAAACCTTAAAATAGAATTAATTCAATTTAGAATATTAAAAGAAATTTATTATTTGTTAAATAAAAAAACAGGAGTTTATTTAAAATATTTTTAAAATATTTTTAATGAAAAATTTAACCATGGCTAATCAGTTGTTCTGCTATGTAAAATGTTAAGAGCTTGGCTGGCTGGTGCCAATAACAAAAAGGATTTAAATGTTCGTTTGAATAGTAGTTGCATTTACAATTTTGTATTAAAATGTGATTTGAAAAAGATTATGAAATGAAAAATACAATATAATTAAATTTCATTTTAAATGTCTAAAGTTATTATAAAAATATTCCTGAAATAAGTCAAAATTTTTAATAGTTTTCATTATTTTTAGCATGCTAAAAATTATGTCAATAACAAAGTTATAAATTTGAAAAAAATATTTGAAAAAATTACTTTATATTTTACTTGGATTTCCTTCACAAAACCATATCTAAAAATAATGAATTTAAATAATAATAAGTAATATATAATAATGAAAAGATTGAGATGAATTTAATTTTAATTTCAAAATCTTTTCATTATCAAAATTTTAATAATAAATTTAATATCTTAAGTATTCAATTATTAAGCGAATATAGTGAGATTTTATTATCTTTATAATTATATGAATTATATATGAATTATAAAATCTAAACATATTAGTCGTGTATAAAATTATTATCTATAAATGAATAGTTTTCTTTGAATGTGTTGGTTTCACGCTATTTCTAAAATTTTATCGCTTATTTCCACTTATTTTAAATTTCAGTTTTGTTTATTTATTTTTCTTTTTTCTACCTCTGGAATTATTGTAACATTTATTTCACAAAATGACATATTATTATAGAATAAATAGTCTTTCATTAGTGTCATTATAACAAATCTCTGAGATATTTTAAGCTAAATTCATACGTTGTAAAAAATATTATTTTTATATATCATTTTTAACACTGAAATTATTTTGTCTTATTTTTGAAACAATTAAAATTTATTTTGTGTCATGCTAATATGGAAAATTACTTTATATTAGAATTCTATATTATATTATATTAATAATTAATAATAATATTATTTTTTATTTTAATGAAATATAACGCCACTTAAATAAGTACATAGTATATATTAGATAACTATAATCCATGAACATTTTTTTCCATTTATTCCATAAAAAGAAATATCTGCCAGAAATAATTAAATAATCTCTCAACCGAGAAACGAAAGCCTAGAGAATGTGGAATGTCATTTTTATGTATGACTGATTTTAATATATATTTAATTAATATCATATACAATTTCTTTCAAATATTAATTCCAAATATATTCTCAAAATAAAACTTTTATGCTATTTAATTCTAAAAATGATTGAGATATAAAATGAAAAAGTTACTTCTTTTAAGAATCGAATTTACTTTTATGATATGTTTTATATAATTTCTCTCCCAAACGTGTTAAATAATTATAGAACACAATACAAAAGGAATAAAAATTTATAGCTGAACAATCTTTTTTTATTTTTGTCATATATTTTATTTAACAACTGAATTGAAAAAGAAGAAAAAACTAGAAAAACTAGTTGCCGGTGCGAAAAATTGTAAATAATACTTGAAAAGATCTAATTAAAAAGTAAGAAAAATAAATAAATAACAAATAAAATAAACAAATTACTGATATATATATATATNCTGATATTTTACAAATCAAGCGAAACAATGCACACTTGATAAAGGTTGTGTCGAAATAATTTTGATTACTATATATGTAGAAAATTGAATGTCTAACATTTAGTCTGTTTAAAATTTATTTTAAAAATGCTGAATTAAAAGTCAGTATTATTATTGTGCAATAAATAAAGTTATGAATAGCTATGATTATTAAAAAATCCTAAAAGTTTAAACCCGATTAACTATGACAAAATTCTTGACAGGTTAAAACAAAAAGAATAGTTATTAAAAGTATTTACTCAGAAGTTATTTTTTTTCAAATAAAATAAAATCAAGTAAAATTAAATTTGGTTACTAAAATTCATAATGTTAGGTTTAATGAATAATTATTTTAAAACATTAGTACAAATTGGCAGCTAACTTTATTACATATATTTGTATAAGAAACACTTAAATCATGGAATTTATTTCACTTACCATACACAGTAATAACACAATAATGAAAATGAAATTATTATTATACATAAATTTAATATTTTAATTTACATATACAAAATTCAACAAAATTTAGTTTAAATTTCAGACTATTACATGCAGAATCTACTAGAAAAATGAAAAATAAAAAACATTCATTTATGGAAAAAATATGTAAATTAAGAAAAAGGTGCATCAGTATTATTTTTTGTAATTTGCCAAATATATTAACTATATGATTTTTAATAATAGAAATAATAGAAAATTTTATAATTTATTATTTGATTGTTATTTAAGAGAATGAATTTTTTTAAATCATTTTATGTTTTTTTGATTATATTATGTTGATTATATTATATTATGTTTTTTGATTATATTAACTTTAAATTTTTATAAAGTAGAATATATAAATTAAATGCAAAGGAGAAAATGTAAAATTTCAATTATATTGTGAAAATCCTTTTTAAAAATTTGTATTTAAATTATATTTGACTTCAAAACAAAAATCCTTGTTTTAATTTACTGGAAAGTCCCACTTTGATGTCACAATTAAAAAAAAGTTTTATTAAATCTCTTTAATAAAAAATTTGAAGATAAAAAGAAAATTTTAAATATATTAATAAATAGATTTATTTATTTATATATTTTTTATATAAATTGAAATTCTTTATGTTTATTATCTGTTTTAAATATTTTAAGACTTTTCTATCAATATGTATAATCATATATATTTTGAATATTATATTATTACTGTTTTGATCATACAATTAGTATTTAAATTAAATTAAGTATACTTTATAATATTATTTATAACATAAGACCTATGAATTTATGACTAGTTTTATTAATAAAAACAACTTTTAATGTTTTTAACTGAATAAAAAGTATTTAAATAATTATTAATTACAGTTGTCGCATATTAAATGTCGTGACTATTTAGGATGTAAATCTCAAAATGTAAAATCGTAAATCTTAAAAGTAGATTATATCTAAATGAAAATATATAATTAAAAAGAATATAATTACTAAAACAAGATATTCAATTTTATCAAATTTATAAGATTCCTATTAGTTTTCAAACAAAGCTAGATTCATTTAAAATATTATTTTAACTAAATTAAAATAAAGATAAACTTCTAACATTTATATTAGATATTAAAATTTCATAGAATTTAAGTATAATGTATCTGTATATTATTTATGAATTTCTGATCATTTATTTGTATTATTTGGAAAACCTTTATTAAATTTTATTTATTATGCATTAAAGTTTTCTTATTCTACGAGACCACAAAATATTAGTATTGGTAATAATAAGGGATGTGATTAATAATAACTTTGATTAATAATAGTTTATTAATGATTCTTATTAATGAAATAAAAATAAATAAAACTAGTTTATATTCCGGGTAAGAAGATGATTAATCTTAATAAATTAAAATATGATAAATTAAAATATGGCAAACATAGTTTATTATTAATCAAAGTAATCGTTTCAAAAATACTAGAATTTCCACATCTAGAGAGGGGGGGGGTGATGCCCAAAAATGTTTTATCTTGTAATTTGAATCAATAAAATGACCAGTAATCCCCATATGACCCGTTTCATACTGATGCCCATGTATCGCGGTGCTACGAATTTTAATATCCATTAGTTCTTTATGATCATTGTAGTAGTGAATGTTAATATACTTTTTTGGGTCCACAGAAATCAAAACTAATTGTATATCAAGTAGATTTTTTATTTTTTCCTTTATTTTAGTAGTCAACACATTCTCTTGTGACAATTTTCATAACTTTGTACTACTTTTTTATTGTTTTGTTCATAATTTTCATAACTATCATCGTGAATTTGTAAAAGAAGAGCACAAATTAGATCACAACTAGCGTCTGTGTCTAATATAAACGTCTTTTTGAAATATGGATATACTAAAACTGGTGCTGAATATAATTTATTCTTTAACTACTGAAAATTGTTTTCACATTTTTGAGTCCATATCAATTTATTTTTATTACTTCCACATAGGCTCCCTAATATATTGGCATGTTTTCAGTAGTCTTGAATAAATATTCTGTAGTAATTTACAATTCCCAAAAAGCTGCGTTTTTTCTTAATACATTTTGGCTGGCTCAGATTCTAACTAAATTGGTTTTGTTTTTATCATGGCATTCAAATTTCACCACTTTATCTATTAAATTTATATATTTATTCTTTGCACTCTCTATATTCTTATTATCTAATTTTAATTTATTCCCAAATTCTTCTAAAAGGTTCATTATACCAATTAGTTTGGGAGAAATTTCTTCAGCAACATAAAATACAATATTTTTAATTTTATTTCAAATTTATTTTATCGTTCAATGTTTATAATTATGATAATTGAAAATGAAATTCAAAATTGAAATTCAAAAATCGAAAATCGAAAAAAAATAAAGAAAGGATTAAACAAGAAAGTGGATTTATGAGAGGATTAATGAATATTGCACACTTTATAAACATTTCAATTTAACGATTTTTATTTTTAGTGTTTTGTAATAAAGTTGTAAGAATTAGTCATTTGTTATATTTTTGTGCTAAGTTAATAATCATTTTTAAAGTTAAAAAATATCTAATAATACAACAAAATTTACAATCATCACACACAATTCGAACACACATACACCACAGCAGTACCGACACATATTTTAAAGTTGACTTTGCTGAGCTCTACAAACTTCCATAACAATCCACCACTAACATAACTACTAATACAACAATGAATCCCATACTTATACCTACACCTATTATTCTAAGTAAGATATCATCGCACACTTAACCTTTATACAGCTCTGTTTAAATTCTGATAACTGGCACTTTTCTAATAAATCCCGTTGAATCACACTTATCTTTGCTCCTGTATTGAGTAAAATTTGTAATTGCTATTAGAAATACTAACTTCAATACTGGGTCAACCCCATATATATCATATTTTTTTATTTAATTATTTTCATTTATAATACATATTGTGTCATTAATCAAGCTATCAAAGCCATTCACTGAATAATCATGGTAATCATTAATCACACTTAAATATTCCCAAAGTGAATTTTTATTAGACTCTTAAGAGCAGGGGTGGCCAACAAGTCGATCGCGAGGCCAATTTTGGTCGATCTCGCAATGTCTGGGAAATATTCCGTTTACTACCGTGACTTTGAAGGGATTTTAGAAGACAAAGCTTTGTGCTAATAGTTGAAGAACTCGACTCGTTAAAGAACACATTCAGTTAGCTTGAATATTTGGTGGTCATAAGTAGCTTCATTCTTTTGTATTAACTGTGTCATTAAGCAATATTATTTATCCTTGGTGACCACGTTGTATTTCAATTTTTCTTCTGTATAAAATGGATGTTATTTTCTTTGTTTTAAATTAAATTGCTTTTCTTACCTATTTATTTACTTGCTAAGAGTGCATTCTCTGCAACAGATCTCTAAACTGCGGTCATTGCACTGGGAGAAAAATAAGGGATTGCATTACAAATATATTAGGAATATCAGTAATTTTATCTAAAGTAAAAGGTCATTATTGTAAACCGTAATAAATAAATTGCAACTTTAATACACTTCTTGTAAATTTGAATATATCTAAATTAGATTTTAATATACTTGTATTGTTGTCCCCGATTGTAGTATGCAGGATTGTTATTATTTCTTTCAATGTAATGGAGATAATAGTCGCAGTTCATGAATTTTTGAATTTTCTATGAAAATATTTAATTCAATATTTATTCTTTAAATTGTAATATTTCTTTGCATTTTAGGATACACATGAATATGAGTACTAAATCGAAGAAATCTAAAATTTATCACTTCAATGAAGAGTTGGAGGTCGATTACAGTAGTGGGTATAATGGGTATCGTTGGCCGCCCCACCCCCAATTCGCTCGTAAAAAAAAAGCAAGTTTTTTTTACTCACTCACCCTTCGGGAGGTGGTGGGGCGACCAACGATACTCATTATACCCACTACTTATAAAACTATATTTTAATAATTTTAATATTTTAATAAATCTAAATTTTAATAATTTTAATATTTTAATAAATCTAAATTTTAATAATTTTAAAATAAAAATAATTTCAATAACGTTAAGTACCCGATGCCCATTATATCCACTACTTATAAAAATAATTTCAATAACGTTGGGTACCCAAGATTTAGGTAGCCAAGAATAATAAAAAAATTATTATATGGCTTCAATAATTCAAGGTTTCAATAATTCAAGGTTTCAATAATTCAAGGTTTCAATAATTCAAGGATTTAATAATTTCACATTTCGATATTTTAATAATTTTATCATTTTAATATTTTTAAATATTGATGGGTACTTGAGAAATAATATTTTAAATAATTTTGGGAATTAGTGAATTCACTAGTACCCAAAATTATAATCTTATCAAATTTTATATTATAAAAATAAACCAGTAAAAAAAAAATTTGAAATAAAAAAAATGGTTCTTCAAAAAACTTCCACACCCAAGGTTCGAATCAAGGTTTGAGTTCGAATCAAGATTCGAATTCAAACCAAGATTATTTTTGTGATTCATGTAATAGGAATTTCAAATCAAAAACAGGATTAATTTCACATAAAAAATCAAAAGATCATTTCAAGAAAGTAGGTTTATTAGATGATAACAACTCTAAAATTTGTACCAAGTGTAAAGAAAGATATTTATTTTCAGGGTTTGATAAGCATTTTTAAAATTGTATTAGAATAAAAATATAAGAGAATCATTTTCATGTCTCAAGTGTCATCTAGTCTTCAAAACTAAATTTGAATTAAAGGAACATGTTAATGAATGTGAAGATGATGATGATGATGATGATGATGATGATGATGATGATGATGATGATGATGATGATGATGATGATGATGATGATGATGATGAGGATGAAGGTTGGGATGAATTTAATCATATTGATGAATTTGGTAGTGAAGAAATTGGAGCATCTACAATTTCTTCATATATTAAAAAAAATACAAGTGAAATAAAAGAGTCAATGAAAAGATCTATAGCAAAGTTCAAAGGTACAAGGTTTAATATTATAAAATATAAAATAGGAATAAACGCAAAATATTGTCGACAAACTAATCAATCCGCAAACCAAAATTGATTATAAATAATTATATTCAATGAAAGGATTTAAAAAAAAACAATCAAAGAAGTTATTCGAGAGTTGCAAGAATCTCAAGAACAATCTGAACAAGAATTAGGAGAATCAGATTTACGTTTCCATTCCTTTGAAAATATTCAAATAGATTATTGGAAAGGAAATCCACCAGTTCCCAAATCCTATATTCCAACACCTTTTATTTCTAAACACATAATAAATGTTCAAAATAAAGTTAATAAATGTTTCCTATGGGCAATACTATCAGCTTTACATCTTCAAGAACAACATTCTTATCGAGTATCTAAATATTGACAATATGAACATGAAATTTTATTCTAGGATGGTTTTGAGCATCAATGAAAATTGAACACATGCCAAAATTTGAAAGATTGAATCAACTTAGAATTAATATTTATGAATTAGATGGTAGCAGGGTTATACCAATTTATATTTCAGATCAAGATGTGAATTCTTCAACCGTAACTTTTGATACAATAAGTTTATTAATATTAGAAAAGGTTTCAACTGATACAAATGATTTAGTTTCTCATTATGTTTGGATAAAAAATTTTCAAAGTTTTATGAGATCTCGATCATCATCCTCTCATCGAGTACAAGGACCCACTTGTGAAAGATGTCTTTATTATTCAACTTCTGATGCTGTAAGAATAAAACATGATAGATATGTAAAGATAATGAATCACCATTAATTAAAATGCCAGAGAATCTTGAAATGAAATTTAAAAATTATTCGAATTTATTAGAATCTCTTGTTACAATTTATGGAGATTTTGAAGCAATTAATAAACCACAAAATTTAGGACAAGAATATCTAAAGGTCATAGAAAAAAATAAATTATTAGAATCGTGGTATGCATATGATTCAAACCAAGGTTCAAACCAAATAGAAAAAATGAAAAAGTTTCTCAAACTAAACGAGAAATCTTTTACAATAAAATTAATTAAACAAGTTCCATCAGCATATCGTTTATTCATCAAAAGTAATTATCCACAAATAGAATCATATGAAATAGCATATCGAGGAACTTCTCCACAAGATACTCTAGATCATTTTGTTGCAAGTATAAATTCCTTGGAATCATTCTTGTATAAAAAGTTAAAAACTGATTTTCCAATAAATAGTTCACCAGAACAATTTATAGAATATGAAAATTCTACAATTTGTTGGATGTGTAAACAAGATTTGGGAGAGAATCAAGATTTGGGTGAAAATGTTAATAATCCAAAAGTTATAGATCATGATCATTTTAAAGAAATAAATAATTACCGAGGGGCAGCTCATAATAATTGTAATTTAAATTGTAAAAAACCAAATTTTATACCAGTTATATTTCATAATCTGTTTGGATATGATATTCATCTATTCATAAAACATTTAGCAATTAATGCAAAAAACAGTTTTAAAGTTATTGGTTTAACAAAAGAAAAATATAAATGTGTAGAATATGGATGTTTAAAATTCATAGATTCTCTAAATTTCTTTGGAATAAGTTTAGATGGAATATCAAAAACAATATCAAGCCAAGATTTTAAATATACGATGGAAAATGTTTTGGAAAAATATAATATTCCAATTGAAGAATATCCAACATGTTTAGCAAAAAGAATATATCCATATGATTCATTGATTCATTCGATAGATAAACGCTCATAAAACCTTTTTCTACACCATTTTCAATATTTATTTCTTTAACTCTTTCAGGGTTTGTAGAAGCATTTAAAAGTGTTTCTTTTATAGAACTATGTACATCATTATTATATTCAATTACCATCTTTTGTAACAATTCATTGTTCCATTTTTGTTTTCTAATAGCAGTAAAATATTTCCACATTTTATTTTTTAATGTTCTATTTAATCTTTCAACTACGACTGCTTTTCCTTCGTTTTCTGTTGAATATAATTTAATATCATTTTCTTGCAAAGATTTTGTAAAACTTTGTTATAAAATTCTGTTCCTTTATCACACCATAAATATTGTAAGCAATGTCATGTTTCAAAGCAGCTTGGTCAATTCTATTTATTGGTTCCTCTCCTTGTTAGGGATTATTATTTTCATCAAGTCTAATATCTAATCGTGTTCCAGGTCCAGTTTAAATAAATGTCTTTTACCTGGATATTTTTCAGTAGTAAAGGGTTTCAATAATGTTGATGTTAATTTTGAAGATTGTAAATCACCTCCTGTATGTTTTTCAAAAGCGAATCTACTTGAGGGATCGAAATCTAACCATGGAATATTACTTTCAAGAGAAAACTTGTTTCTTCTTGAAAATTTATTTGAAGATGAATTTTTATTACCAGAACTTGTTTCACCTTTTAAATTATTTGATGAAATTTTATTATTATTTAATCGAGATGTGTGTTTTTTAGTTTTGAGATGACTCGCTTTATGGTGTGTTGTAACATCGCAATAACGTTTAGTAGTCATTTTAAAAAAATTAATTTCGAAAATTTTGTTTCTAAAACTTTCTTTTATTGCTAAAACTTGTTTTAGTAATAAAAGTTAATCTCCTCTAACATTCTCAATTATTGAAATCTTTCCACCATATAACTTCATTTCTATTTTCTTTTCTTCAAGAATTAATGTATATATTTTTGCTTTAAAATTAGAATCCTTTGTTAGTTGAAGAGTAACATCAACATTATTTATAGCTAATCTATCATCTTGATCTGAAACATTTATACAGAATATATTATACAAATTTTTGAAATCTTCTAAACTTAATTGTGGTTTTATATTGAAGTCTTGGCATGTATGAATATAATTTTCATATGAAAATATATTTTCATTGTTTTCTATATTAAACTCCATTCTATTTACTGGATAATAAGAATTATTCAATTGAATTTGAATTGATTTAAAATTATTATCTCCAATCTTTTGAATAAACAAGTTGTTATTTTTTTGAAAGGATCGATCTAATTCTTTGAATCCAATTAAAGTATATCTTGGACGATATGCTAAATTTGCTACCTTTATAGAGTATGTTGAACCTTCTCTCATGTCAAATACAGTACAAATTCTATTTAAATAATTAACATTTATAGACTTGTTGGAATTTAATCTTTGAAGGAGTTTAATTTCAGCATGTGGATTTAATGTCCATTCGGGTATATGTAATTCAATTGTTGTTAATTTTAATTTAGCTTTTGTATCTGCAGTTCCATAGAATAATACTTTATCATCTTCTATTCAATTACAAAGTAATTCTATGAAAACATTATGGAGTATACGATTATAGTTTTGAAGGAATCCAAATAAATATTTTAATTCAAAATAACCTTCAAATCTTTTAGACTTGTAAAGTTTAACACGTTTATTATAACCATAATTTGTATCTAAACCATCTTTATCTGTATCACCTTTATTTACATCAGGGATCCAACCTGTTAATTCACCATATTCATTTTTGTAATCAAAACCAGTCAAAACAAAATTTAACATTGAAGAATATACACCTGGATACAAAATATTTTCAACTTCTGAGGGTCCTAATTTTAATCTCATGTTGGAGAATAAATTTGGGAGGAAATTATTTTCTAGGGTTGTTTGCTTCAATCTCTAATTCAATTTTGTAATATAATTGTGAATTACAAATATTTCTAGGGTTTGATGTTTGAAGAGATTGAAAAACTATATCACCTGAACGATTTAAATTTGAAATGGTTTCTTATTGACAACTGCAAAGTTTGTCACATTTTCATCGATTTTATTAACAATCTTTTCGTGTTTCATCATCTAATTTTCATTTCTTCGAATGTATTTAGCTCCTGCATCTTTAAATCGATCTTTACTTGTTTTATTTTCAAGAGCATTAAATAATAGAAACTGCGTTAAAGTTTCTCTATCCAATTTATGCTTCGAAGTTTTATCAGCATATATTTTTTGATTTTCTAGCAAATTTTCTTGACTGGATCTTGTCCTTGTTTATGAAGTTCTTCCTATTGACAGTTTCTTCATATTTCATGAGTACATTCATTGTACAAAACACTTTGACTAAGTTTTCATAAAATTATTCTTTTATTTTCAACAGCTGAAAAAGTTTCTAGATTTCTTCAATGAATTTCAGAACGTTATCTTCAATGTCAAAAGGATATCTGTAGATTTGTTTATTCATTACATATACCATTTATACTTTTCCCATACTCAATTTTAAACACTTGTTCTCTTTCTTTTCTATCATTCATTTATTTTTTTAAGGGTAAATTAAAAAACGAAAATCTATTATTAATTTATTGTTATAATTAATAATAATAATAATAATAATAATAATAATAATAATAATAATAATAATAATAATAATAATAATAATAATAATAATAATAATAATAATAATAATAATAATAATAATAATAATAATAATAATAATAATAATAATAATAATAATAATAATAATAATAATATTAATAATAATAATATTAATAATAATAATAATATTAATAATAATAATAATAATGGATTAAAATATTTTTTTACGGATGTCTAACAATAAAATAAGATAAACATCACAAGCTTTGTGATACCCAGTGCAAATCCCAATAGTATACTAGTTTCGAGCTTTTAGCTCTCATCAGTACTATGCAGGAGACGCGAAGATTAGCAATATAATGTATACTTACCTGGCGCGAAGAGAAATCTTCGCGTCTCCTGCATAGTATTGATGAGAGCCAAAAGCTTGAAACTAGTCTACTATTGGGATTTGCATTGGGTATCACAAAGCTTGTAATGTTTATCTTAATAATAATAATGATAATAATAATAATAATAATAATAATAATAATAATAATAATAATAATAATAATAATAATATTAAATTTAAAATTAATTTAGTTATTAATAAATACATTTTTAGAACAATATTAGAACAATACAATTTCAGTTACTAAGAAATAATCTTGAAACAAATAATTATTTTACTCATTTAAAGTATTTTTCTATATTATTGGCGAGTTGCGACTATCAATGTTTTCAATAACGGTTACCTCTACGTCTTCCATTTATCTTCATCATTATTACATCCTCGAAATTACTCACATATACTTAGTAGTGTATATCATTTTATTGAATGAAAAGCCTTATATTTGGTTCTTGATTAGGAAGAACTTCCTAACATTACCAAACCTTTGATCACGATTGAAACCATTCGTTTTTTTATTATTCTTATTATTTGAAGTTTATTTTACAGTATTTACTTTCAAATATAAGAGTTTGTTTTAATAATATCAAATGACGTTTATCATTTTATTTATTTTTATATTTGTATATTATATATTAGGGTAATACATTCATTATACAATTTTAAAACTATTAAAAAATATAATTCTAATATAAAATAAAGGAATCTTTGAAAGTATGTATTTAATGTATTTTTAATTAGTATTATTAATATTTGAAGAAATATCAATTTACAATAAATTTGCTGCTACAATTTATATTTTAATCACTTGCTTTAGAACAGTGGTTCTCAAACTTTTCTTTAGAATGATGTTCTACCAAATTCGACTGATATCTGTACCAAATTCCGAAATGATATGTATAACACGTCATGTTATCTTTACTCTGTTGCTTTTTTATTAACAAGTTGTATATGGTATAGCTCTGAACTTATATATGTTGAAATAACATAAATGCAAAATAAGGTTAAAATTATACTTATGAAATTTTATATATATATATATATATATTTTAAATGTTTTATTAATTTATTAAAATAGTGTTCTTAATCGCGATATGAAAGATCTTTTAACTGTACTTTTTTGAAGGAAACGAATTACATATTAAAATGTTTTGATAAAATAATATTTGTAATTCTCTTCCTTCTAAAGTAGATCTTGAAATTCTTCTTATATATATTAGTGTTCATTTTTATAATAGCATTATTTTCTTTTAACATATGTCTATGAGAAACTATTTTGTCTATTAATACAATTTAAATAAATAATTATTTTAAATTATTTATCGCCGAAATTACAGCCAATTAAAATGTACGATTTTAATTATAAAAGATAGATAAATTTAACCTATAATTCATAACATGGTCTTCATGGTTGCCTCTATTCAGAAAAACGGATTGTGGATAAAGCAGAAAAAAGCTGAACAAAATTGCGGCTATCTCAACTGAATGGCTGCCTCTATCGACAAAATCCCCATTGATAATATAAGGATTTGACGTGTCGGGAAATTTATTCTAATTTTAATTAATTTCCTTTTTCATTTAAATTATTTACTTTATAGAATATCGTTACTAGGTCATCCAGTTGCCCATGTAAATCTCCACAAATAGTTACTCTTTTAGAAATTGACGTAGACGCCTGGCTGACATTTGGCTTAGTTTTCAGTAGATTTCTTGTGTGATCGAGTAATTCCAATAAATATCTTGCATGAAGAATCTATTATTATGATGATCATTATTATTAATATATATTTTTATTATTATTATTATTATTATTATTATTATTATTATTATTATTATTATTATTATTATTATTATTATTATTATTATTATTATTATTATTATTATTATTATTATTATTATTATTATTATTATTAATATTATTATTATTATTATTATTATTATTATTATTATTATTATTATTATTATTATTATTATTATTATTATTATTACTATTATGAGTGTTATGGTGAGTATTAGTTTTATTATTTTTACAAAACAAAATATAACGATTTATTGTTAATTTGTAAAAATTATGTCAATAAAATAATTATCGATTTGTCAAAAAATTAAAAAATAAACAAAGTTAATTTTTACAAACTTGTTCTTTTCGGAAGGATTCAATAAGTGCTGTAACTTGATTTATTGACAACGGAAATGTGAGTTTTGCTCCTTTGTAAGTCGGTTCAACTACTATTTGTTCTATTTTAGTTAAATACTGTAAATCTCGATCTTCGTCGAATACTGTAGGAGCAGCTGTTAATATTATAAAATATTTTAAAAATAGTAAAGTTTAATTTCAATTCATGTAAATAATTTAAATACCATTTTTCACTTACAACATTACCAAGATTGAATTAAGTTGTTATCATTTACATCTTGCGTTTGTGCATATTTTATTAAAACATTATTCTTCTAAAATTGCTTTCTTCACAAATATTTTGATAAACTTTAATGATTTGTATTCTAGAAGTTTTATATTGAAAACCCGGTAAGTTGGTGCTAATGTAATTTTTCAATATATTTCAAATCCCTATTAAATCTAAGAATACGCTTCAAGCATATAATAATAACAATAATAATAATAATAATAATAATAATAATAATAATAATAATAATAATAATAATAATAATAATAATAATAATAATAATAATAATAATAATAATAATAATAATAATAATAATAATAATAATAATAATAATAATAATAATAATAATAATAATAATAATAATAATAATAATAATAATAATAATAATAATAATAATAATAATAATAATAATAATAATAATAATAATAATAATAATAATAATAATAATAATAATAATAATAATAATAATAATAATAATAATAATAATAATAATAATAATAATAATAATAATAATAATAATAATAATAATAATAATAATAATAATAATAATAATAATAATAATAATAATAATAATAATAATAATAATAATAATAATAATAATAATAATAATAATAATAATAATAATAATAATGATAATGATAATAATGATAATGATAATTATTATTATTATTATTATTATTATTATTATTATTATTATTATTATTATTATTATTATTATTATTATTATTATTATTATTATTATTATTATTATTGTAAATTTACATAGTATATAGTAGCTATGCATAAAAATATTTATTGAAAAATTACACGTATATTATTTATCTCCGTTGTATGTATTTTTATCAGAATACTATACGTTTATGTAATTCAAAACATCTTTCACTCATTTTATGCAAAGTTGATTTAATAATTAGTAAATTTTAATAATATAAACATTAATAATAAAAACATTAAAAAACATTTCAAATGTTATACTAAATAGAAACTGTATTATACAATAATCTTTGCAATAAGGCGTCGACATTTACATTAATTAAAAAGAAATCAAATTCAATTAGAGAAAAATATCGATAATTTTCAAAAGCACATTAAAAATTGAAAAAGGAGAAAACTTTTAATAATTTTCTTTTAAAAAAATATTTTTCCATTTTTTTATTTAAAAGGAATTTCTGTTTTTTAAACAAAAAAATGTCAAATAATTTCTAGCTAAGATAACAAAATTTTACTAGATGTATTCTACAAAGAAAATTATTTTTTTTACCTAACGCATAGTTTTCAGATTTGCAAGTTGAGAGATCATGTTAAATTGCTTCTGTAGAATTATTGAATGGGAAATAGAGAATAATTTATATTAAAAAGTTATTTTGTATTTCAGTTAGAAAACAATCAAAATATTTTTTGGAAAACCCAATCATTTTCTTTATGATAAAAAATTACATAAATGAATTAGATTTTGAAAAATAGAACATTAATATATAAATATTTGTTATAAATTATAATCATACTTATAATATTAATAATAAATACAATATAAATATAATACAAATATAAGCAGTCATATACAATAAAGATTTAATATTTTTTCGTATAATTATCAAATAGAAAATGTGCAATAATGAACAATTTTATATTAATATTAATAAAATATTCCAAAATAAATAAAGGTTAAATAGAACAATAAAAAGAAACTATTTTTCATGATAAATCCACTGAAATTTGATTTCCTTATTAGTATTCTAAAAACATTTTAGATTATGATTTATAAATGCAAACTTCTGTAAAATATATAACGGCATGATTTATTAATTTCTGATTTCAGACATCTAATAATTCTGACTGCGCAGCGAAATCTTGAAATTGTAACTCCACTGAGAGTAAAAGAATATTTAATAAATAATTCTTTTTCTCAAAAAAGTGTTTGAATAAAAATATTCATATTACCCTAAACGGAATAATGTCATAAACCCAATATTTGTTTGAAAAAAAACATGAATAAAAAGAAATCGAAATTTCCCAATGCCATAATTGTTGTCACGATGCATTATAAGCTTTATTATTAATATAATAAATTTTTCTATTACACATATCATTGTTTCAACCTCATAAATGTACATGCAACTGGGAAATTGTTTTAACATGAATAAATTTTATATCTTACATTTCGTTAGTCTCGGGTTTTATAGTTAAATGCACTTATGTTGCTTTTGCGTTTGTAATATTGCGATTATTCAAGTGAATTAATTGTCTGCAAAAATTCACAATATACATTTCGAAGGATTATCATGTAATATCATTAATAATGTTATTACAAATAATAAATGGAAATATTTTTTTAATTTTTATTAACAATAATGTATATATATATATTACTAATTGTGTGGTGGTTTTGAATAATTATATTATTTAAGTAAGGAATTTACTTTAGATTTTGACAAAACTAGGTTTATTGACTTATAGGAGTCGACTTGTAGAGTTTAAGAAAATATTAAAATACCTAATAAAAGCTGGGTGGATTTGTGCATAATTTGACTATACTCTATTGATTGATTTGTAATATTAGGAAATTTATTAATAAATTGTGACAAAAGAATATATTTCAAGATCTACAAATAGCGATTTTGAAACATAAAAACCCATAATAAAATATAAACTGATATATTTTTTAACCTATCATCTACTATATTCTTCATTTCTTCTCAGTGGTTTTTTAATACAATTAATGCTAATATATTTAGTATAGTTTAAATATGAGGTTAACGTTTGTATTCATATTGGAAAATACTAGATAAATACTCGTTTTTGGTAAAAAATGAAATTTTTGGAATAATGAAGGCAAAACATTTTAATAGATATAAATAATTATACTATTATTTTTTCAATGGGTCATAACTGAAAATATTCATCAAGTCCAGTTTTAAATCACTACTTCCCAAACTTTTTTCATGCCACGGACCCTTAAAACTTAATGATAATCCATGTCCTATAGATTTATTTATAGTTTTAATAGATTTATTTTAGTTTTAAAAAGCTTCATTTTGACAAAACTTTATATTATAAAAATTATGAACTTATTAGCAATTTTTAAAAATAAAATAAGTAAAATATATTATTTATACATACATGAAACATAACAAATCCACTTAATGAGAGAATGGTAGTTGCATTTTTGCATATAAAAAAAAATATGGGATTCAATGTCAGAAATAGCATGGAATCTATCAACGTCTTCGTTGACAGGTATGACCTGTGCTTATTTTTAATATAACTAATGACGAAAATGTTTATCTCATTTGAGTTTGATCATTTCTTCCTGAGCTTTTGTTATTGAAATTGAGAGTGATATTTCATTAGTCGTAAGAAACTAATTTAACATAAAATTATTTCCGTTCGTTCTTCTACCTTTTGACCACGAACAAAGCTTATGATGGAAAGCTTTAAGTTTATATCCAAAATCAAAATGTTATTTTTCGTTTTCCTAAAGTGAAAGATTTAATTATTTCACTTTGATAAAGGATCTGCCAAGAAAGAAGAAAGATCTGGTTTTTGCCACAAAGAAAGTGGCAAAATTAGTTCATTTTAAAACTTTTTCAACGTGATACGTATCCCACAAAATTAACTATCGTCTAAGATTCGCCACTTTATCTTCATAATTTCACAAAACTTTATTGCTGGTGAGTAAGTTTTTTTTTCCTTTTGTGTTAATTTCTTAGTGCTTGTAATTAATAAAGCAACCTCAAAAGTAGATTTTAACAGTTATTTAGTCAATTTGTAAACATGATTTTGATGTTTTGTACTTGTTAGTTTTCTTTGAAAACATTCCATTGGTTTATTTTTATAATCTTGGGCGTTGCAACGATTTGCCTGTTTTCAGATATTCATTTGATAGTTGATTCATAAAAATTCCATACACAGGTCTCTCTTCATTATTTAGTAGTGAGAAAATATGATATTCCAAAAAATTGAGTATTTTCGAAATTTTGCAGATATATTTTTAACACAATTTTTCACTGGTTGTCACTGTATATACATATTTTGATCTCTTTTGTACAATGTGTTCTTTTCTCATAAATTTGAATCTATACATCGCCTAAATATTTAATTTGGAAAAGTATTGTACTTTCTACTGAAAAATATGATTTTGAGAAATATTGTTCTATTAATAATAAAGATTACAATAAAACAGATATGCAATCCTGCATTTTATTAAATGAAGCGCCACACTTATTTTATAAAGATTGTAAGAATTATCTCATTTTCAAAATATAGATCATCACGACATTTATCCATAAAAATAAATGATTTGTTGATTTGCTAAGAAAAAAAGTTATATTTATCTGACAGCTAGTTTTAAACAAATTAATTTTTTTTAATTATAAGTTTCGAATACGTACTTTGAAAAAATTGATAATGTGCCATACATAAATTATGTTTATTAAACATGTAAAATATCAAATATTTAAACAAACATATTTAAAGCAGAAAATGTTCAATGTCATTAGAATATCTTTTTAAAAACAATTTCTTTTTATTTAACTTTATTTTTCATATTTTTTATTTTAGATTACTACACAGTGTAATCAGTTGCTAACCTGTATTATAAATATTGCAGTAATGTAGGTTGATTTTATCAAAATTCCAAATATGTATAATTTGAAATTTATTTATGTTTTGATAATGGCATTTATATTAATGGTATTTATTTTAATAATTTGCTGCAGATAGTAATATATATATATATATATGGTAAAGGTTCACCATTCTCAAGAGTCTTCGCAGTAGAAGTGGGCATTGGGCACTAAATAGAAAATTATTTTTTATGTCATTTATTTTGATTTTATTATATTAAATAACTTTTTGTTTAAGTATTTGTCAGAAAAATTTTTTTCTTGTTTCATATATTTGAATGTTTGTGTATCAAATACTTTATTATGTTAATTGGTTTTGAGCTTGTTTTCTAGAATGTAAATCAGAAAGTCTTTCATATAGTATTCATATATTTAATTTGTATTCTTATTGTTGTTTTAAACATGTTTGCTCTAATTTGAATTTTGTAGAATGGTTTTCACTGAAAGGATTTGTACAAATTAATTACATTATTTCTTTCCACGATTATATGTTTTATGATTGGTAATCGGTAACAATTTGGCGTTGTGATTTTGGTAAGGTTGTTTTTTAATCTACACAAGTTCTTCATCGTCTACATATTTTATTGCCATGTATTCAAATTTTTTTTTTGTAAATTTTATGTAAACTTGTATGATAATAAAAGTTTTAATAGTCATTATTATACGATCTTGATAAATATTTTGTAATAATCATTTGAAATTGTTGATAATTTGAAATACTTTTTTAAAGAAAAATAATGACTACATAATATTAGAAAATGTTTTTCTGTTAAAACGCTATTGTCTTATTTTGCAAACAAATTAATCTAAATGTAAGTGAAAAGGATTTTAAAATTATTTTAGAAATATTTTGACCACTAATGTATATTTCTTACATTTTTATACTACCATATAAATAACAAATATTTTAAGGAGAATTTATTCTTATTTTTTATTAGTATTATAATATATATCTAAAATAAATACAACTAAATGACAATAAGTAAAGTTACAGTTTTATTGTAGCATTTAAATATAATTTTAAAATATAAAAAGGAAAAGACACGGGAAAATTAATAACTTTGAAAGAAAAAAAACGGTTTTAAGACGTCAATTTTAAGAGACAATTTATATTTAAAGAATCCATTTAATTTGCTGGCAAATATTTAATTATTATTATTATTTTTTCATTTAATTATTTTATTTGCAGAATTGTAATTGAATTCAGAAATTCAATTAATAGCTTTTGTTGATACATGTTTTGACACTTTTTCAGACACAAATCTAATTTATATCAACTCAATAAAAACATATTGACAAATAAATAAACGAAATATTATAATAAAGACACAACCTCTAATTTCGGTGAGAAATTTATTTTAAAACTAAATGAAAACAAGATCAAATAGGCACCCAATGAGCAATATATATTTTTGGAAATACGCAATACTTACATTAAGAAGAAATTCTGATTTTTCTGATTATGGTTTGCAAATATTGAGAGATATAGGAATATTATAAATTTTAATATTTTGCGAAATGTATCTCTTTATCTTTTTATTTTGCAGAAATGTGCAAGAATAAAAGTTTTTGTTAATGTGATTAGGTAAAATATCAATATTTTGCACAAGTTGTCAAGTAAAATCTGGTTTGTCTATCTCCTTCCGTAAAAACAAAGGCATCTAAGGATATGGAGTTCTGCCATTTTTCTTTGGCCATAAAAGCTTGCATTTCTACTTACTAATTAATGTTAAATTGGTATCAAAATTATTCTCGCTTCAATGAATAAATTAGGTTTATTTTTGAGGATAATTATAAAAACCATGGTTTACTGTTATATTTGTCAATTTCGACTAAAACTCATTGACTTAAACATGTTCATATTTATTTAAATATGCAATTAATAGAAGTAAAGGAATGGTTTTTCTTTTTTGCAAAATTAAAGGCGCAAAATGGATTTAAATAATGTCTTATATTTCAATTTTATTTTATTTATTAACAATATGTTGTTTATATATTTTTTGGGATATTAGACTTGTTTATGTTTCTAGAAAATTATGAGAATTCGTAGAATTTTCTATTTAATGTTTTATATTTAATGAGAAACGATTTTACTTCAAACATAAATATAATTAACAAGAAACCTATTATTCTGCTATGCAATAATTATGAACTTATTGAAGTATTACAGAATTTGTATGGATACATTGGACAATGAAATAAGCTGTCTTAACGACGATTTCTCATAAAAATGTCAAATTAAAATTTATGTTATTATGAGAAGACTAAATATATTAGTATTTGTTTATCGAGTGGAAATATTATTGTAAATAAATTAACAATTATCTGAGATTATCAGAATTAATAGTAGCTGATTATGAAACAATTATTAAAAGATTTATTATTCCAAAATTATTATAATTGTTTAAATAAATATTATAAAGATATAATATTAATTATAATGATATTGTATTTATTAAAAGGCTTGACTATGAATAAGTAAATATATAAAAAAAACATCGATGATTCTTACTGATTCATAGTCAAGCTTTTTAATAAATACAATGTCAATTGAAAAGAAATCAGTTGTGAAATTTGAAAAAAGTTCTTATAATTATAATGAAAATAATAATATAATTATATTATTAATACTTTTATTATAATTAACATTATTATTAATCATCATCATTTTAGTTTTTATTATTATTTGATTTATCATGATTATTAATAATAATATTGTTATTGCAGTCTTTCATAAAATCCTTTAATCTTTAAATATATTTTAATATAAGCATTTCGTAACTTTCATTTGCGCAAATCCAAGACAAATCTTTTGCATAATTACTCAATTTCTGTGATAATTATTTGTCTACAATTATTTCCAATAGAAGTAAGAAATATTTGAAAATATGAAATAAAGTAAAAAATATTACTTTTTAAAACATGAGTTTTTGATAATGCTTCAATCACTTCTGAATCACATTCTTGGCCTTTATTTGTCAATGATAAGAGGTCATTGAAAAAGCTTTGAAGCTATAGATAATAAAATAATTGGTATAATAATTAAAATAATCATGTAATATTAAAAAAATATTAAAACAAGAATAATAATAATAATAATAATAATAATAATAATAATAATAATAATATAAAATTCATAAAATCATAAATTATTATTTGATATATATATATATAGTTCATGAATAGTTAATGAATAGTTAATAAAAAAATGATTAAACATTTTAAATTATCATTTAGATTCTTTAATCGATATTCATTTTAGTGAAAAAGTAAATATTTTTTACTACTACCATGTAATAGTAGTAATGGCTTCAAAATGTGATCCAGCTTTGACACTGTTATTTACTACATGAATAAATTGAGTTCAAACATTTATATTTTCAAAATAAAATTTATTTTCTTCACATTCTTAAAATTATATGCAATATATATAATAAGCCAAAAACTGACTTAATTTTTGTGTAAGTCGAATAAAACTTAAAATAATACAATTTTATTAATAATATGTGTACAATTTTTCAAATAATATTCACATAAAAATATAAATAAAAAATACTGCGTAGACATTTAAGTACAAATTACTTGTCAAAATACTGGCCAGGTATTTTTTGCCTTGTAATCATCTTATTTTCTTCATAGATGATAGTATTGCAGACAATAGGAATAAGGAGATGTAAGCCACCTGGCACAGTCAGTTTAACTGGCTGAATAAAGAAATGACTTATTCTATACGTCATGAATCGGCAGACACTTTGCTATGAATCATAGGTGTGGGTAATGAGTCACTGTTGAGATATAACGAAGACTCTGAATCATTGAAATTTTTTTTTATATTTTTCACCGGTCAAAAAAATTAATCATAGAAATTTTAAAATTTTTATTTTGGCCTATTTTACAAAACCAATTTTTCGAAAATTTTGGACATAGAAAATTTACAAATATATTTTTTAAGAGAACCCCCTACCTCCATCAAATCATTTCCAAAAATCTAATAAAAGACTCTCCCGTTGAAATTTTTAACTGTTCCAGAAAAAAATTAACCATTTTAATATTGCAATGTATTTGTTAATAATGCACTTGTATTGCATATTTCTTTGTCAAAGACATTAAATCTCTTTTAATATTATTATTATTATTGTATTATAAGAAAATTTTTCCCCAATTCACCACTGATTATTTTCCATTGAATTTATTAAAAATAGAGCTTGAATAATATATAAATCAGACGATATATGGATGTTTGTGATATATTTACTGATATATAGTCTTCAAGCTCTCTTTTTAATAAATTATTATTATTTTTATTATTATTATTATTATATATATATATATATATATATATATATATATATATATATATATATATATATATATATATATATATATATATATATATATATATATATATATATATATATATATATATATATATATATATATATATATATATATATATATCTGCATTCATTCAGCAAAATATAATATGGACATTTCCAGACAATATTTAACAATTCCGTAAGTATATTACTTATATGCTTATTTGGGTAATATATCTATGTGATAAATTCATGGGTATTTAGGGTAACATTTTTCAAATAATATATGGATGTTTGAGCGATTTTTGATTAATTTATGAATATCGGTTACTATTAACTTTGATATTTTGGTTTTATCTAAGCAACTCTATAGTCAATATATGTATATTAATCAGTAAATAGATGGTTATTTAAAATAATATTTAGAAAATTCTTAGGTAATTTAGTAAAATATGACAATTTAGTATTTCAGAAATAATTTATTCGTCTTTGTGAGAAATACATGATCATTTATAACAACATTCAGTAATTCATTGATAAGTTTGGTATAAATTCTTATAATATATATCAAATGTAACAATACATGGTTATTTAGGGTAGAATTCATAATTGCAAGTTATAAAAAATAATAATAACAATAAGATACAGCACAATTTTATTTATATTTAGCTCATTTTTAAATAATATATTATAATTTCTATTTATAAAATAATTTTGATACAGTTCGCAAAAATATTTAGAACTCCGTCACATTTAAACAACATAAAAAGATTTATTCTGTTAACTTCTGAATTAAATAAATATTGACAAACTTGATGTTCGCAATGAAATAATGAATAGAAGCTGATAGAAGAAATATAACTACTAACTAAATATTATCCCAAGTCTATAATTATTATTCATATTTTATGCATAAAAACATATTTTCATTGTATAAGAACTAGCTCTAAATTTCTTTAGTAACATTTTTGCTCTTCTATAATTTAAGGAATAAACAACATTACTTAAAAAGACATTTTTTAATTAGATATGATTTCTGATATAAAATCACGTCACCGGAATAAAAGAAATGGTAATGTTAAAGTTATAATAAATAGTTAAACATACATGGCAACGATTTAATTATAAGAAAGCGCCATTCAAACATTTGTTTCACGATATATTTCGTCAGTTTTACTGTCATCATCAGGTGGGATATAATAACTAAACAAATTAAAGATTTTTGAACCAATTTATTAATTGTATTAATTATACCAAATTTTTTAATAAAAATATTTCATTCTTTAAAAATAATAAAATTAATAAAATTTGTTTATATAATCTAAAATATCTATCGTATTTATAGTAAAATTAACACTTAATATAAGCTGTGGTGAAATATCGTGCATTTTATATATTGTTTTGATCTATAGTTTTACAAATATGAAAATTATTGAATTAAAAAATGATAAAATATGAAACCAAAAAATAAATATGTAAGAAAATTATTTTTTTGTTCAGAAGAGTTTCAATAATCAGAAATATTTAATGTCAAAGTGAAACTAAAAATTTAGTCGATGCAGGAAGTCAATGTTTGAATATTATTTTTATTTATTTGGCAGAATAATTATTCAGATGAATAAATTTCAAAGTTTTAAAATCATATAAAAATTAAATTTGCTCTAGTAAATACTAATTTTTAATAAGTTAATGTGCATTTTACGAAAAATCTTTAAAAGTAAAAAATTATTTTTTTGTTCAGTTCTGTTCAAAAGAGTTTCAATAATCATTTTAAAAAAAATCTTTAAAAAATCTTTTAAAAATCTTTAAAAGTAAATAATGAGAAATTTTTATATTTTTAAATTTTTTCAATTATTTTGAAAAAATAGCTGATTTAAAAATCTAATGATTTTATCAGATACAGGTTTAAAGATGCTGGAAAAAATTAACGAAATAATCGCAATGATATATTGTTTATTTAGTTTTAATTCCTTTTCATATAGTGAATCTCGAATGAAATGTGAATGCTATAGATTTTGACAAAGATAGGATTACAGAAACTTTATGATACTAATTAAACAAAAATACCGCACTAAGGAATTGTTAATAATAATGATAATAATAATAATAATAATAATAATAATAATAATAATAATAATAATAATAATAATAATAATAATAATAATAATAATAATAATCATAATAATAATAATAATAATAATAATAATCATAATAATAATAATAATAATAATAATAATAATAATAATAATAATAATAATAATAATAATAATAATAATAATGATAATAATAATAATAATAATAATAATAATAATAATAATAATAATAATAATAATAATAATGATAATAATAATAATAATAATAATAATAATAATAATAATAATAATAATAATAATAATAATAATAATAATAATAATAATAATAACAATAATAATAATAATAATAATAATTAGTAATAATATAGTAATAATAATATACTTTTAATTGGTCCTGTTCTCCAGAGTATTCAATAGACTGGTAAATCATCCACGTGTATCTTCTTTTAGCCTCTAATTTTGCTCTATAACGTCTGTACCAATTTTGAATTAAAATAGCCGCTTTGATAGCTGAAAGAAAATATGTTTTGTCACTTCTATAAAACAAAATTTAAAAATAAATCTAATTTTTTTAATTTGAACTTTTTACAACAGTGAAATCGGGAAATATAATTTGATATTTCAATTACAACATGTATCATAACAACAATATTAAAATAATTTTTAACACTTGTCTTACAAATTGGTCCAGTATCTCCAGTGGAATATATCTTTTTGACATGATGACTGGTTTTTTTAGAATTTTCAATTATATTTTCTATAAACAAATGGCTTTTATCAAATAATTGTTTATTTTAGTTTTGGGAAATAATAATAATAATAATAATAATAATAATAATAATAATAATAATAATAATAATAATAATAATAATAATAATAATAATAATAATAACAATAACAATAACAATACTTTTATTATAATAATAGTAGTAATAATGCCGTTTAATTAATATCAATCAAAAATAATATTGAAATCAATATTTAAGTTTTGATTATTGCTTTTACAGTGCTTGAAAGCTACTGTGAATTACATAAAATATATATTTGAACACATTTCTACATGGTTACTTCATTTTGAATTATTATTTGAATAAATATAAACAAATGGGCTAGAAAATTATTTCTCAAACAATACATTTTATAAACTGGATTTTGTGATCACTTGAAATAAAAAAAAAGTTTCATGAATAACTGAAAAACGAAAATATAAATTTCATATATGAGATCTCATAGTTATTTTTAAAATATTTATTTTTGTTTTATATTTGAAGATTGTAAGATAGTTTCATAAGCACATTCCAAAGCGCATTTAATTAAATTAAACGTCATTTATAGACGGCTCGTCAATTAAACGGCTATCCTACTTTGTAAACCCTTTGAGAATTTCTTTAGTCAAATTATTTTTCATTATTTCCTGTTTACCTAAATATTTCAACCGTGGAATTTAATGATACATAAAATTTTTTAATTGTATATCTAATATTTTATGTTTACCGTGCTTATTACAATTATTGGTTGATTATATTATGTAACAAAAATAAATATTAAACTTTTAAAAAATATTATAATAATGAAATTTGTAGACTATTTAAAAAAATGTTTAACTGAATAAAGTTTGTTGTGAAGAAAATGATAATAGTTGCTAGTTGCTAGTCTTTAGATTAATAAAGGAATTGAGTAATGCAATTTAAATTTAATATAAATAATATATAAATAATATAAATAAAATTTAATATAAATACTATTTATATATTATTTATATTAAATTTTATTTATATTATTTATATATTATTTATATTAAATTTAAATTACATTACTCGATTCCTTTATTAATCTAAAGACTAGCAACTAGCAACTATTATCATTTTCTTCACAACAAACTTTATTCAGTTAAACATTGTAATAATTACTTAAGTTATTTTGTGTATAAATATTATTTCTCCTTTAAATATTAAATTTTTATACGGTTATATCATTAAATTGTTTTTTGACTTTATATTTAATTTTAAAATATTATAATTATATAATTTTATAAAACAAACAATTTTAAAAGAGATTTTTATTTAATTAAATATCCTCTTCAATAAAAGTACCAAGGATTTTCATAAGAAATTTTAGATAAAATTTCCTTGATTTTCAGTTCTTTTTTTAACATTTGCATTCTAATTACTTTTGAGATGTAGAGTTTATGAAAAGGTATAGAATAATTGAAAGAAATTAGGAATTTAACAGGGAATAAGTGTTTTAAGGTTTAGGAAAGTCATTTTAGTTTATAATATATGAAAGATTTAAACAATAATTATTAAAATTGTTATATTTAATTTTCAAAAATATATAAAATATAAAAGTAATATATTTTATAATTTTTTACTCAATTTTAAATATTCAAAATTATGGAAAAATAGATTACAAAAGGAAATAAGACACAAAATTAAAGTGAAGGAGTGTGAGAGACAATAAAATTGTTACCCAGGGAAAATTCAAGTTTATTAGAGAACTGACTTAAGAACAATATCGTCATTGAAAATAAAAAATAGCGGAAAATATACCAAAAAACATTTGAAAATACACATGATTATTTCAAATATAGTTTTATTTCCTCAACACCAATAAATCAGAGAGACTTTTTTTTTCAAAATCAATGAATTTTACTTCAGAGAAAATAAAGTAACATGTTGATAAATTATGAGAATCTCTAACAAAAGTTTACTTCGTAGACAAAATGTATTAGTAAAGAATGCACAGAGATGTGTTTTCATGTTTGAATAAGTTTCTTGCAAAAAATGAAATATTCACTCGATTTCAATACCATTTTTCGAAAAATATATCCTAAACTCAAACAAGGATCAAAAGTACACTATTTGTATAGTTTTTAAAATATGATTATATTACGTGGAACAATTGATCAAACCCATATAAGATAATTTGCTTGAAGTGAAATTTAATGAAAAATGAATTTCATAATTTTGGGTAAAGTGACATCAGGACTATTCGATTTTTTTGCAAAATTAGCCTTGGTAACCCCAATTCTTTTTACCACTATATACCTAAGCAAAACAGCATTTTATTTATTACGTATAATACAAATAAGCACAGGTCATGCCTGTCAACTTAGACTTTGGAAGTTCTTTGCGAGTTAGCATTTCTGTCATTGAACCTAATATTTATTTGTGATGTGCAACCATTAAACCACATGTGTTTCGTGCGCTTTATGTATGTTAAATAAAGTTTATGACAACTAAAATAATTTATTTCTCGGTGAGCCGAAGATTGTTTTTTAGGTTAGAGGTTATCACATAAAAATTGTTTAGAATGCTCTTAACCATATTGAAAGAATCCCCACCTTTACCACAGTAAAATTATCCAGCGTCCCCCACACAAAAAAATCGAAATGCATGTATTTAATGTAATAGATTTTATACAACAAAAATAAATATAAGAAATATAAATAAAACACTTGTTTATAAATATTATGTATTTATTGTCGTATAAACATTACATAGAACAAAATCAATTTACATTACAAAAATCAATGAGATCCTTGAGCTTCGTGTGATATTTTTCGTAATATTAGGTTCAAACTTAGTTAAATACATTCTCAAATCTGCTCTTTGGCTTATCTGAAATCGATTTCGCGATTTTTTTAATATATGCGTTACTGTGCTAAAACGCTTTTCTACTAAATACGATGAAGGAAATGATATGATTGGTAATTTTACCTCTTTCCACAGAAGAGGGTATTGATAGCGAAAACGGGCCCTTTCTAGATCTGATAAAAATGGATTAATTATCCTTTCCGGTATTGAAAGTTCATGCAAGGCTTTGAATCGTATTATCATATCTTCAATAAGGGCGTCAATGTGGCTACAGAATGTTTCCAAATTAGAATATTTGAGCATATCTTGCTTTAACTGTTGTAAATAAGGAAACTGATGGAGCTCTTGCCGAAAAAGATTATTTTTATATAATTTTAGTTTGTTCATAAAACTCAGTACAACTCCTTTGGCTTTAACAAGGCTGATATTGTTTCCTAGAAGCTTCAGGATATTTTCATCTATCTTTCCGAATATATCCGAGAGATAGGCGACGTCATCTCGTAGTAATTTTATTTTAATACATATGTCTTCATTGTTTGCATCCAAAAACTCCACAATTGTATCAAATAGTGCATAAAATATTTTTAAACAATTACCTTTCGATAGCAATAACCATCTTACGTTTATATGTTAGTTAAGTCGTTCGAATTCTTCATCATTTTTTTACACAATTGACGGAGTAATCTATCAATCAAGGGATGGGACTTTATTTTATTGATAACATTTATAACAATACTCATTGATTTATGTAGTCTTTCATTAAGATGCTTTGCGACTAAATGTTGACGGTGAATGATGCAGTGAATTGTTAGAACAATTGGTGCAACATTTGTCAATCTTGATATAAAACCACGATGCCGACAAACCATAACCGGTGCTCCATCAGTAGCACAAGCAATCAAATTAGTGAAGGGAATATTTTTTTCGGCGAAAATGTTTTCAATGGTTTCAAATACTGACAAACCATTCGTGTTAGTAGTAAGTAATTTTGAAAATAGCATTTCTTCGATAATTTTTTTCATTCTTCACAAATAGTACATACACAAGTAGTAGAGATTCGTTATCACGCAGAGTATTCTCATCCAATTGTAAAGAAAATTCGTTGGACTGCAGTTCATCAGAAGGTTAAATTTCAATATCATTTGCCATCTCATCAATTCTTTTTGAAACTGTATCATTGCTCAATGGGACTGAAGAAAGAATCTCGTGCTGGTTTTGTCCGATCATATTAATAATGATTACACATAAAGCTGGTAGTATTAATTTTTCTCCGTATACATATAATTTGTGCTATTTCATAAGATGTCATTAGTTGTTTATCATTCAGACGTGTTATCTTCTTAAAATCATTGTCGATTGTATTACGGCTTTCAAATGCTTTTTTAAGTTCTTGAAAGTACAATATGTCTTTATTATTCTTGTCGGATGCTTCTTTAAAAAATATTCATTTAACCGCGATGGTTTCCTTGCTTCGTTAAAAATTCCGTGTTGACAGAGTAAACACATTGGCAATTGCTGATTTGTAAGAGATGAAACAAAACCGAATTTTAAATGATCACTAGAGTATTGACGACACCTTTTCTTTTAGGCTGAAATCTTGAAATAAGGTCCATTTTGCGAAGAAATAATTTTAATGCAGAAGAACTCAGATACACTAACACTGAGAAATGAACGCGACTGTCTCAACAACTTGACAGAGATGACTAAGTGGGTGACGTAAAAAAATTTACTTGCAGGACACAACGCCCACTCGAACGTCTGCAGCGCCCACTAAATGCTGATATTGTATAAACGCCCAGCCAGACTTCTAAAACGCCCAAAAGGGGGCCTGGCGCCCCGGTTAAGAACCACTGCTCTAAATATTGAAGATGACAGATATCGATGAAGAATTCATATGTGATGGAAGCTAACAATATGTTACGTAAACATACAGCTGACTCTGATGGTGTATGCTTGTATACATTGAAATGCGACGCCTTGTTTAAACCTTTGCAGTCAATAACAAATTGAAATTGACTATAAGCTATACCTAAATTTCATATACTTTAGTAAATATTGCGCATAATAATCCCATTGTTTCTCTGAAAAGTCAATTTTTATCATACAAATTAAAGTATAAAAAATAAATGAAACACTTAAAAATAACTATTTTTTTAAAATATTTTTGAGAATATATTTAAATATATTATGGGATATTTTTACACAATGTCGAAAGAAAGCAGTGAATAAAGAAAACATGTTTTAGTTCTAGACAAAAATACATATTTTTAGAGCAAGTAAAAAACGAAAGTTGTTTTTTCTATGATTTATTATAAAATTTATTGTATTTATTATTTTTATTTTTGAAAACTGAAAACAATGCAATCATTAGCGAATATCTCAGAAATTCTAGAAAATATCAGCAATAGCTTTTTTTCAATCAAATAATGTTTCTTATCAGCTAAATATAATATCAATCACTTTGTTAATAATGTAATTACTTCAACAAGTAATAAAATATCACACTTAATCTTGGCCTAGAATAATTACTCAAACTTATTTTTTCCAATTTTTCCTCATTGTCAACAGTAAATCAACTTTAAATTTTATTTTATTAAAAATTTTTTGATTGTCGAAAAGTTCAAAAAATACAGACAAATTTATTTATTTTTTATGCAATTTAATAAATTTAAATAATTAATTTTATTTTAGTTGTAATTATTGTTTCAGAAATATTTTAATATCAAAAATATCTTAGAAATTAAAATATTTCGGAATACAAGTTGCACTTTTCTATAAACTGCCTCCCTTTTTTCAGTACAGTAATGAGTTTAATTAGCATATATATTATTTAAAATATAACATTTATATTAATTATTATTTAATATTATTATTTAATATTGAAATAATTCATTACATAAGCTGTAATATGATTTTTAATTAATAACTTTGTAAAAGGTTGCGGTATTTATTAAGATTTTTTTAAAATAAAAATCATTTTTATAGATTATATCGAAAGACGAATTTTAATTTGTTTATTTATGGAAAAAGGTTAGAGATATTTCCCCTTTCTCATTGTATTTATCAAAAAGCTTGACTATAAATCAGTAAATATTTCAATGTTTTTTTATATATTTACTGATTTATAGTCAAGCTTTTTAATAAATACAATGTCAATTGAAAAGAAATCAATGGTGAAATTTGAAAAAAAACAGTTCTTATAATTTTTCACTTTATTTCGAAAATTAATATTAATCTTAAAGTAGTTCGAAAAAGAGTGTATAGTATGTTTAATAACATTATTATGAATACTTCAGTAATGAGTTTGAGTAAATTATTCTCGTTAAAATTAAAAACTAATATTTACATAAGGCATTGGAAATAAATATAATATTTTATTTTATAATTTTTACAATTATGTTTCAAAAAATATTTTAATTTAAATTGTATTTAAAGAAAAATTTTTATTTTAAAATATATACTAGGTTTTGTTTATTAGAGAATTTTATTGGTTTGATTTCTATTTTTAACTTCAGACTATAATATATTCACAAAGTTGTCCTTCTTATTTGTTTAATATATTAACTTTTTATTTCAATTCTTTCTATTTTATTATATTTCTCATAATATGTCTGTCGGATAAGTTTCACTTCAAAAGAGTTATTTAATAAAAAATATATTCAATAATTTAAAGGTAAAGTAACTCCAAAAAGGATATTTCTAGAAAAGAATTTTACGTTTATTATTTCTTTGCTTGATTATTTTATACATTATGAATATATTATGTCGTCACTTATTGCAATCAGTTATTTTTTTAAGTCTCATAATATAAACAATTTGGTTGAATTGAATTTAATTGTTGAGATTTAATAATATATTTCTATTGTTTTGTAAAGGAAATTAGTTATCGTGTTTTAGGTAGCGGAAACTCCATTATCACGTCAAATTATCAAAAAGAAAGTATAAAACAACAAAAAATATGGAAATAAATTCATTAGAATAGTTAACCTAAGTTTTCTATTTGAGAATATTTAAACGTTTTAAAGTTGAGCGATTTGGATTTTTTATTCATAAAGCCCAAAAGAGAAATATTATTGACTGTCGTTTTTAATAATTAACATATTTTTTTTAATAATCAAGAAATTTTAATAGCAATATGTGAATGTTTATTTATATATTAAATAATTCATTTGCCGATATTAGTACTGAAAATATACTTATTTTACTCTAAGTCGTTATTAATTATATTTCTTATTTCCTATTAGCATTAGAATTATGATGTTGTACATTTATAAATATAATTGGTTATATAATAATTGGTTTCTTTTGATCAAATAAAGCTTTTTGATAATTTAAAAAAGCACTGTGAAAATGCATATTTTTCTCATTAAAGTCAGTTTGTCTAGACTTTTCATCACTACTTTTGAAGATAATTTTTATTCTTTGTTATTTTTCAGACAGATTTGTGTTAAATTAAAAATTATATTAAATATATATTCTACACTCGGGATTATGATTTTTATTCCCTCAGAAAAGTCTATGCGTAATATTATATAGGCAAAATAATGTAATCAGACAATTCAAAAGATCTCGGAGAAGTTTTATCTTTTGTGGATAAAAATACTTTTATAAATTGATGTTATCAATTTTTTACAGGTTTGTGATATAATCCTCACAGAGCGTTTCGAAATGTAATTTATTATAATCAGAAAACTATGAACATTGCCCGATTAATGCGAAGACGCTTATTAGTAACATACAGTCAGAATCATAAGACAAATGCATCCTGATCTACTCAGATCCACTAGTAGTTATCGTAAAAATTGTAAAATTCTAACTACCTTATCTTATTGTTATTATTTAAGCAAATTTCCTTAACTCTTTGAGTTCCTATGTCGAGTCTGAGTAGACATCGACTTTTCCACGAAGGTCCTATGTCGAGTCTTTTTGAATGATTATTTATATTGTATGATTGTCATAAAATAAAATTTTAATTCCAAAACATACCTTTTATAAAAAAAAACAAAAAATTAGTTCAAGAAAATCATATATACAAAAAATCATTAAAACAATTGTGGACCTCGTGGGTTAAAACATTTTTCAAAAAACATCAAACTAAGATGTCATACTCGTCATAATTTTATAGTTTTAATATTTCATAAGATTTTCAACATATTTTTAAATTTTATTTTAAATTTCCCATAATTTTATGTTTTTATGTGCTGTATTATTGTTGTTAGCGACATATATCTTCTGTAATGATCGATTTAACCGCATATGTTTTTCTCTCTTTGCATCTATTGCTTCTAATTCTTTTACTGAAATCTAAATAATTAATATTATTGTTGCTATTAATGCACTTTTCATCTTTTCAAATTTGTTTTGATGCTATAACTCACTAAATAATTTTTTGTTATTTTTACCACACATACTTTCCAACGTCCTTAATTTCTTTGCATAGTCTTTGATAAATCGTTTATATTAATTGCATATGCCTTATCTCCAATTTATCTGGTAATCTTGTTGGTGCTTTAATCGCATTGTAGAATTTCTTCAAGGTCATCATCTATTCTGAAATTATTTAATGGCAACTTTGTCATTAATAAATCGTAGTTGAGCTAAAGTGTTTATCATATTTAATTCGTTTTCTACCTTATGACGGGTCATTATTATGCTACCAAACTCAGAAATTTTGTTTTGCTACACAAATGATTAATGTGATCAAAAAGATTTTTAATTAATTAATTAGTTTATATATTTGTAAGAACGTTACCAAGGAACTCCATCAACTTATAATTTTAGTGTGATACCTACTCATACATTTTTCCAGGAGAAAGATAGTTGTTTTACTTCTTAAATTTTTAATTAAATTTTGCACTTAAATTTTTTCAAATTTTAATTTAAATTTTGAATTTTAATTATTTTTCGTTCAAATTTTGGGAATTTGAATTTTATCTGCATATTTACAAAATTGCGAAATCTTTCAAAGATTCCCGAAATTATTAGCAAAATAAAAATGATGGTCGGCTTAGATTAGTAATTCTTTTTACAAAAACTTTCATTTTCTACATAAAATCCAATGTCGTTTTTAAAATAGAATCATTAAAATTGTGAGGAAAGAAAATTCAAAAGTTTTTTTTTCAAACCGGAAATTACTGTTAACATTGATGTTTTTATCAATTATCTAATGGCTGCTGCAGAGAAAGGAGTTTTATCTTTTAAATCAGCTAATGAAAAAACTAGTAAATTAGTTCATATAAACAACATTATGCTCTAATGTAGTAAAATATTAATGTATTATTAGCGTGTGTAAATAAAGTTTATAGGAATTCTCAATAGTATTATATTGAATCTAAAAGGTTTCTGCTTAATTATCTTTTTCAAACTTATGATTTATCAATTTTTATTTAATAAATATCTAATTTTGTTTGAATAATTTGAAAGGTTTATATAACCATTAATCTAATTCTACTTACAGAATTTATTTATTGCAATAATTTAGTAAATTTATTTTTTATTAACACATTGACAGTGAAAATATGTATTTAAAAACATTTTAAAGATTTGTGTTATTTCATTTATGAAAAAAGAAATTTTGGATAAATTAAAAAAAAATTAAATAGCCTAAAAAACAAATTTTATTTAACGCTTGTTTTAATATATATATATATATATATCAGTGGTACGCAAACTATGTGCCGCGGCATATTAGTGTGCCGTAAAAGAATTAAAAGATACATTCTTTCTATTTGTGCCTTGACTTTTTTTTTCTATTTTGTGCCGGGAGGTAAAAAGTTTGCGTACCACTGATATATATATATATATATATATATATATATATATATATATATATATATATATATATATATATATATATATATATATATATTATTAAATATATGTTTCAAAGACGTTTCAAAATATGATTAATGATTTATCATATTAATTATATTTTCTATATCTCAATATTAGTAATTTTATTATTGTATCTTTGTTGACGAAAGATACTTTCAAGAAAGATAATCTATCTTTCATTAAATTGTATCTACTGGCGAATTATGTTTTGACTATGATTTTATCTTTTGATCCATCTATTATCATTAATTTCTTGTACAGTGATTCTTTGGTATTAATTTATTTCATGCCTCAATTACGCTGCATTTAATTTATTACTGTCTTGGAGATATTGTCTATTGTGCAATTTCTTGCCGATCTTCACAATCATATGCTCAATGAAAGAATTACAGAGATGCAAAAATATATTTCCCTGCATTGATGAAGCAAATGACCGATTTTCTGGCTCGTATTTAGTATGGATTATTGCAGGAACGATGAAAGACAATGTAATTGGAGTTCTTATTTTTAATGGGAAAACTGATTTTAAAGCGATTTATGATTTACCTAATCTCGTGTTGTATTTGTGCAGATTATTTAGCTGAACTTTACCTTAATAAAGTTATACCCAAGTTACAACATTAATATTTAAATTAATATTTAAATATACTATATTTATTAAGTTATATTTCTTTTAATAGGAATTATTTTTTTATCAATTTCGAATATTATTGAGCTAATTGAATTACTTTTCTTTGACAATCTAAATTAAATTTATTAAAATTTTTATTTTTATAGCCTTTGATCACGAAAAAAATAAATATAATAAATCAGATGTTTTTTAGCTTTGAAATAGTTTGAACTTATAATTAGTTTTTTTTTTAAGTTGCAGTATTTTAACAAACTAATTAATTCATTAAATTAGCAGTATTTCTTTGATAATGCGAAAATTAATTTTTCATTTCCTATTTGTATAAAGGTCTATATCTATTTTCTTGTTAGTGAATGGAATGAGGTATAGGACAAAACTTTGTTTCCACGACTAACATTTTCACGCATTACAAATTTAAAATTTTACTGATTTTTAAATGTTGCCATATTTTTAACTCAAAATTTCATAATTTTTATAAAAATCAAAACACATGCTGCAATATGGACGTCAAATTATTTAGCTGTTAGTCTTAATATAAGTACAAAATGAGAAACATATTAATATTAATTTTCATATTAATGTTTGCAATACTGTATATCAAGACAATATTTTATATATTAGGTGCACGATTCGTATGTTTATTGACGTTTTGTGTTCTTTGATGAAAGATATTTTGGAAACTAATTTTTGTAATGAATTTTAAAATCTGCTTTGTAAAAGTTAACATTGTCTCCATCTATATATGGGATTATCTTGTGTAATTTCTCGTAATGTCCATGATAATTGCTGGCTTTGTTTTTAATGTGTTCGTTTAGTCGGATTCAAAAAGTTCTATATGTTTTACCTATGTAAGTTGTGTCACATTTTAGGTAAGTAATATATTATATACCATTTTTTAGAAATATAACATTGTCTCCATCTATATATGGGATTATCTTGTGTAATTTCTCGTAATGTCCATGATAATTGCTGGCTTTGTTTTTAATGTGTTCGTTTAGTCGGATTCAAAAAGTTCTATATGTTTTACCTATGTAAGTTGTGTCACATTTTAGGTAAGTAATATATTATATACCATTTTTTAGAAATATAAAAGCATATATATAGCGCTTACTAGGAATTCCTCGTTCAAGTTGAATAATTTCAATTCATCATTCCTGACACGACAGTGATTTAGCAGGTTACCCGCTGTTATTGCCATTTTAGCGCGCGTGCGGCCCCGGACATCTAAGGGCATCACAGACCTGTTATTGTTCAATTTCATTTAGCTAAACGCTATTTATTCCTCTAAGAAGTCAACATTTGCGTTATAACACAAATGTACTATTTAGCAGGTTAGAGTCTCGTTCGTTAACGGAATTAACCAGACAAATCGCTCCATCAACGAAGAAAACCATTATAAGTGTTTCTATTATTATTATTATTATTATTATTATTATTATTATTATTATTATTATTATTATTATTATTATTATTATTATTATTATTATTATTATTATTATTATTTATATTATTATATGATTATTATATTTAATCTTACATTTAATTTATATAAAAATTAATTCTATAATATACTGCACAAAATCATTTTTAAAGAATTTTTACTAATATTACAATTATTTAATTTAAACTGTCGAGACTACTTAAACTTATTAAAAATTATTTTATTTTTGTTTTTTTCTAATTTGACTAATTGAAAACGAATGAATTTATAATGCAATTAAAGATAGGTCTTTACGAAAACAATTTATTAAAATAAACTTCCAAGTAAAATATCAATAATAAATATTTACGGAATTATTTTATTTAAAAAAATAATTATTTGCAATTTAATATGAGCAAATATTTGCTGAGGTAATTATATATTATTTTAGTTTGTCCAATTTAAAAAACGAGTATTATTATGTAATTAATTTATTGATAAATTTATTGTTATAATAGAAATTTGTGTAAAATATTTTGATTTAGACTAGAGCATCGAATAACCGACCAATACTTTAACAACGGGATTTTGGTACTGGATCCCAGTACTGATACCTTTGCTGAAAGAAAATCTGAAATAAAATAAATTAAGAAAACGAAGTTTAAATAGATAAGTTTTTAATTCAGTATTATTAAAAAACTAACAAAAAGAAGACTTCAGAAAACTTAAAGGTGTAATAATACAAAAGATTTAAGATTTATTTGAATTGCTTATTCATTTTTATAATATGAACGAAGAAAGCTCACAATATCCTAACTTTCATTAATTAATGATGACCGAAAAATTTTGTGCAATTATTACACATCCAGAGAAAACACGTTCCTATTACATGTTGAAAGACGGAACAGAATTTAAAGAGGTATAAGATTTTTCTTTCTCAAAAATGACCAACTTCTTTTTGGCAATACTTACCAATCGTTTGCTCTTTTGACCATTTTTCTTTCAATTTTGAATTTATTTCTTAACTGATTGTTCTCTATTCCGTTGTTTTGTTAGAGAAAGTCGCTAAATCATCTTCAAATTTTTAAATATTTCTCAAGATAACTTCAAAATGACTTCAAATAATCTCTGATTTCAAATATTTATTTAAGACCATCTTTTTTTATTATACTTCTTTTGAATATAATAAAAATAGGGCAAGCAATTTTAAAGAGGACTAATTAATGAATATTTTTGTACACTAAACTTGAGAACCTTCGAAAGATTTTTGTATTAGTTTACATAAAAATTGTCAGAAACAAAATTTTGGAATTGACTTCTCTAGTTTAGGCAACAGTCATTTACTTTATTACCATTTTTAAGTCTATTTATAATTAATGTTTACATTTAAGATGAATCTCTGCAGAAGAAGCAGAAGGAAAGAAAATTCTTGACCCTTGTAAAAATTCAAATATGTAATTGAAACCTTTTTATTAATTTAAAAATCTGCTCGTTGTTAAATCGAATATATAAACAACTTTTATTTTGACGACTTTGGGTATTTTCTTAAACATTGCTGAATAAATACAAGATAATATAAAAAGCCTAAACGTGTTATTGAGAAACCGTGTTTTCGGAGGTTCACCTGTATATGAAATTTTATTATGACACTAAATTATACACTTAGCTTAAAATATTAAATTTATTAATAGTTGATTTTAGATATTACAAATAATTAAATGACAATTAATTTAAAATTTGGTTAATATAATATTAATAATCATTACAAAACCTTGTATAAAATATTGTTAATGAGGCTTATTTTTTTAGATTTTTATTTTAAAATAATCTGGCATTTTTTCAATTTTATTAAAACATTGGCACGGTATTTTTTTCAATGTTTATTATAATCCCAGTTATGTGGAATATTGAAACACTCATGAAATATTTTGAGAAGTTGCAAATGAAATAACAAAAACTATGTTAAGTCTTGGAAAATTATTGGAATATTATTGAAGTTATTTATTCCTTTCATATTTATAAAGTATTTGTTTTCTGAAGAAAATTCAACACTCATACTTTTACGCTGTTTATCCTACAAATAAATTAGAGACAACGTTGCAAATAACTAATGTAAATTTGAATTTTATTTTTAAAAATAGATAAAAATAATTTTGATTCACATTTTAGATATTCAATATTTAAACAATCAATAAAATAATTACCTTTAGGGGAATTGTAAATATTGTGGTAATCGTGTTTTGGACTATTTGATTGAGCACAACCCATTTGTTGTGACACTAAAAAAGTGAAAAGCAATAAAAATTATTATTTAAAACTTTTAAATTGTTTTGAAGCTCATTAGTTTTGATTGTTTTCGTTGTTAAATTTAATCAAATTCATTGCTGTCAATAAAATAGTGGAATAATTATGTATTATTATTTCATGGAAAGGTAAGATTAGTGGTTTTCGGCCAACACTTTTTGATCAATGCTTTGAAATAAAATATATAAAATATATTCTTTCAAAATTGCAGATCAATCAAAGGGGCTATAATTAACCTTTTTTCAAAATTTTCAATTTTATTAATATTTTCAAAAATTTTCTTGAAAATTTTTATTTAAAAAATTTTAGTTAAAAAAAAATTTAGCTAAGTGATTTCTTAACTAAATTATTTTGCGTAATATTAAATATTTTATATCATTGAGCACGCATATTGAAATTTTAATTTTGAGACAATGTAAAAGAGTGTGATATGTAAAGAGTTTTAAAAACAATGTTTTACGGTTAGTTTTTGTTTATTAAATTCTAAATTATTCCTTTATAATAAAACATATTATAAAAGATACTTATAATCAATTGAATTTTGAATATTCATAACTAAATTACAAAATTAATTCTTTAATTTTTTTCCATAATTAGATGTTTTTGCATAACCAAAGGTTTTATTATGGTGGCTTAAAAATACCATAATGTAAGTTAATCGGGAATTAATCAAAAATCAATTAAAAAGTAATTAATTTAGTTATTGCCATTAAATTAACATATTTTGGGCGGAGAAACTGGAAACAAATGATAAATAAAAGTTTAAATGCATATCACTTATTTTCAAATTAATATCGGGTTTTTATGAGATACTGAAGTAAAAATATAAAATAAATAATCTAATATTTAATATTTAAAAATATATCGATCTCAAAAATTTCGTAATTAAAAAAAATAAAACTCTTAGAATTAGTAGGAAAGAAAATCCTCCATTGATGATTAATATGGAACTGTCGTGTATAAACTAATTATTTTAGAATGGAAATTACTAGTAAGATTTTAAATATTTAAGGAAGAAAATAGTTTGCCAGTTAAATTGAACAAAAATATAAACTCATAATTGTTTTCATTATTCATTGCAATTGATTGAAGTTAAAATTAAATTGTGCAATGTTTGATAAGAATAAAACTTTATAATTGGTTGGGTCTTGTTCCTTTAAACAAGGACACAATGGAGTAAGTTATCCAGTTGAAATAAATTGAAAGCCTAGGTTTTGGTGGAAATAATATAAATTAGTTTAAAACCATACCTTCAAAGATAAATGCATTATAGTGAGTTGGATAAGTTTGTTTCAAACGTCAAGATATTCAATGAAATTTTATGATAATTTTAACCCAGTGATTATAATTCCATTTTGCTTTGTCAATATTGACTAGTAATATACATGCGAGTGTCCTCCAAAATTATTACATAAGTTTCACATGTTATTTTATTTTACACTCTAATATAAAAATCTTTAAGAAACATTAAAGCATTAAGAGACTGTTTTATTTGCGATCTAAGTTTGCTGTAAGAATTTGTAGATATCGAGAATGTTCTTTCGTTATCCATTGAAGTCATTTACATCTTCATTGGTATCGGTTCATTCAAAGAATAAATATCGAATTTCTTATAAAAAATATCTTCAGTTTTAATATTAATAACTTTAATATTATGTTCCTTCAGAGAACTATTGTTCTGGCAAATCTTATCGTGGCTTATTCTAACATCATCAGAATCATTTATGTAAACATTGTGAATATTCAAATGAAATTTTAGAATTATTTTTACAGCTAAAACATTGTTTTAAATACAATGTTTTCATTATAAAAAGATTATGCGATAGCAACAAATTTGTTTCTATAATTTCAATTGATATCTAGGATCAACAACCCCAGTTTGACTAATAAAATGAACCTCACATTTTTTTATTTTCATAAATTTTGGTAAATAATAGTTAAAAAATTTATTATTTAACAGCATTGAAAAATATTTCATTAAATATTTTTAAAAACTACGCAACAACAGTAATTTCATTTTAATATCTACAAATGTTTAATAATTTATTAGTTTTTTATAAATACTCGTAAAATATTTTCATTTTAAAAATTTAAAAATTACGTATTGATCAATTAAAACAAAATTTTAAAATTTATGGGGGAGTTTTGCAAAAAATGATATGCCCAACCCCATTTGTCCTATATTAATAAATTGAAAAAATAAATTTTTATTAAATGACATATTATTTATGTGTCTTACTAAAAATATAATTTTAGTTAGTTATTTACAAATATAACTATGTATTTTCAATGTGTCTGAAAATCACTTCGCGGCTTTTTACGTAAATATATTAACTTTAGTAAAAATAGGGTTAAAAATGTAAATCATCTTTTATTAATATTTTCCATATTACTTACATAATAAAAAATAACTTTACTAAACTAAAATTCAATCAAAGTAATAATGATATTTACATTTTTTCATACACTAGATTATAGATGCATTTAGGATGTTTTCTTTTTAATTAAAACTTTAATTACAGAAAACTTTTAACCATCTTTAATTTCTCTAACTACCAATGGATACGTCGAAAGAATATTTTTTTCTAACTGAAGTAATGACGCCAATGAGTTTAGTGAAGATTATAAAAAGATTAAATACTACTCAGTCTAGGCAATCTCTAAATAGAATTTGAACATTTTATTAAAAATTATTGAAAAGTAATTGATTTTTTGTTTAAAAAATAGGCTTAACATTAAAACAAATAAAGTCAATAACAAAATTTTGAAATAAATATTGATTTCTTTTTTTTTATCATCCATCGAAATTTTTCGTTGTGACACAGGAAATTCTTGGATACTAATTGACTTTATTTATCTAGTTAAATTTTCCTATTTTTTATATTATACAATAATACATGAGTCTTATACAAATTTTATCGAATTGAAAAATGCTTCTTTTATTTTCTGTAACAAATTTCTTTCTTAATTGTTATAATTTTTGAAAATAATACTTTATTAATATTTTGATCAAGACAATGCAGTTTTGAAACTTAAGTGCCAAATGTCATTATTTTACCATTTAGTACATTAGACCTTCGTTATAGAGCTGCTCCTATACCACACACTTGGTTATAGCGCTATCGATGTTCGCGATAATTTCAAACATTTTATACAGGTTGGTGTGGCATTAGTCATTACACCAATACCTCACTTTGAGTCGTTTCGTTTTGCGTTTTTTCGAAGTTGCGTCGCTGCTGAATTATTACTAATTTTCACTATGCGTCGTTAGATTTTCGAAGTTACGTTGTTTTGGATTTGAGTCTTTAATTTTTTTTTCGAAATTTTTGAAATTTTCTCTAAAAAAAAAGGTAAATATTTTTCCAATTTATTTATTGGCAGAGTTATATTATTTTTTTTACATACATACACTTGTAATTTTTTTAGCCAAATAAGTGCAAAGGTTTATGCTGGTAGAATTACCAAAAATAAAAAAGATACTATCAGTTTGGAGATAAAATTATATATTCTGTGACGATTTGATAAGGGAGAGAAGGATGTGGAGATAGCAAAGGCTCTTGGTCTGGCTGTAACAACTATTAGAACTATTAGAGATCAAGGTGTGGATAAAATAATAGAGGCTGCAAAATCTGCAACATCATTAGATGTTAAAGCGATGACCCTTACAAGGAGTGCTTTGATGATCAAAATGGAGTCCCTGCTTTTTATTTGAATTGAAAATCAAGTTTCGCAGAGAATACCATTAAGTAAAGCGGTAATTCAGACGATAGCAAAAAGCTTATTTTATGACATAAAAACTAAAGCAGTATCCAATGATAATGCTAGTGGTAGTAATACAGACAAGAATGAAACATTTGAAGCTAGTCAGGTCTGGTTTGAGAGATTCAAGGTTCGAGCAAATCTGTACAGCATTGTTCTTAAAGGCGAAGCAGCTAGCGCTGATATAACTGCTGCAGAACGCTACCTGACAGAGTTAAAAGCGTTAATTCATGAAGGTGGCTATGATCCGAAACAAGTCTTTAATGTTGACGAGACTGGGTTTTTTTTGGAAACGTCTACCTAACAGAACTTTCATATCTAAAACAGAAAAATCTGCGAAAGGATTTAAAGCTAGCAAGGATAGACTGACTTTTCTTCTTGATGGTAATGCAAATTGTGATTTCAAATTTAAACCGTTATAGAAAAATTAAAAACTAGAGTAAGGGTGAAGGATATGATGAGTGGGTATTCTTAAAACTCAAGTGTTACAGTTTGTTAGGCAAATCAAAATGTGTAAAAGAAAAGGGTGTATTTGAAAGATACTAAACACAACCATGAATCTTATAGGGATTGTTTTAATAAAACAGTATTTTTCAGTACCTCAATTTCGTATAGGTACAAAGAATCACCAATTATATAGTTTTAAAAATTCAAAAATTGCACTAACTAATAATGACGACAAAAGAGTTTTGGTAGGTAAAATTAAAAGTTATGCATATGGGAATTTTATTACTAATATCAAAAAAAATAAAGTCAATGGAAATGAAGTTAATGAACCAGATGTTAATGAAATCAATGAACCAGAAGTCAATGAGGTAGAACTTATAGACATAGACGATGTCTTGTTAACGGATGACAAAGATTACTATTGAATAAATTTTGTATTTTGTCTTTAATTGTTGTTATTTTATGTGTTTAAAGTACTTTACTTATCTTTAGTTGTTATTATTTTTAATATATTTATTTGTTTATTTATTTGTGTTGAAATTCCAGGATCAAAGAGACCCCTCCCTCCTTGCTTTTTAACGGCGTCGGATTTTGTATCGAAAAATCATATTGATCAAAGAAACCACTCACTATAGTCAGAAAAATACTTTTTTAGTCATAATATCCTATCGAAATTGAACCACAAATTTGTATAGTAATTACCTATCCGCAGCAATTACGTAATTTAGAAAAGATTTAGGGGTAGGGGGTAGAAGGGGATAAAGTGCAGCCGTAAGCCACTAACTATCTATTGTAATTCCGTTTAAAACGGTTTTAAATACGTTTATCGAAAAAGGTTATTTTATTCTATAAACGCAACCCTTTAATGTTGTCGACTGAATTTCCTCATCAGTAATTATTTTGACCTCAGTGAAACGTAAAAAGTAAAAAAGTAATTAATTATTCGTTAAATATTTTCAAAACTTATTAAATGCATTGCCATTTCCATTAACATCTAATACTAATTTAACAGGAAAAGAAACTTGATATTTATTTCCACAATGCATCATATAGAGTATTCCAGTAATAATGTTGATTCAGCGAGTAAGCTTTTTTAGAAAATTGTAGATTTTATTTTAATAAAAAAATTCATAATATGTGTAACTAAAGAAATGAATTTTATATATCTGTAGATTATTGTGAATATTTAGAAATCACAGATAATTATTATTATTATTTTATTATTTTTATTATTATCATTATTATTATTATTATTATTATTATTATTATTATTATTATTATTATTATTATTATTATTATTAAAAATAAATTCAAACATATATTTTCTGATTCATAGTCAACCTTTTTATAAATAATTGACAATGGAAAAGAAATCAGTGGTGAAATTTGAAAAAAAACTTATAATATTATTATTAATATTATTATTATTATTATTATTATTATTATTATTATTATTATTATTATTATTATTATTATTATTATTATTATTATTAAAAATTAATTCAACATATATTTTATGATTCATTATTCAACCTTTATTATAATAATTAGACCCATGGAAAGAATCATTGTGAATTGAAAAAAAATTCTATATAAATATTTATATTAATATTATATATATTATATATATATACCCTGGAAGGTTTGTAATATAAAATATTCTATATAAATATTTATATATATATATATATATATTACTAAATATATTACTAAATATTTTGAATATTATAAATTTTCCCTGAAACGTGACATACCTTTTACAAAAATTACCCGTCTTATGAATCTTTTATTTTCATCATATGTTTCTTAATGTAACAAATTAATTATATTTGTTGTAAAATATATTTTAAGCCACTGAAATATTAGATAAGCATTTTTATTCATTATGACTGACTGAATGCTGAAAATATATCTTTCATTGGAATTTAGAATTTTAGTTATAAAATTGAAAGCAATTTTAATTCCAGCTTTTCTTATATAAATTCACTTAATTTTTTTATTTATTCTGTTAATTTCCTTCAATATCTTTTTATCGTATATTTCCTTAATATTAATTTCTATTCATTCTCGTCAATAAATTTTTATTGATTTACAGTGCTTATTTTGTTATATTACTGGCACCATAGAAATGTATTTGGAATTTATTAATAATAACTTCATTCAAACGATTAAAGATTTTGTTACAAACAAAATTTATATTACTATAATAAGTGGATAACAATGAGCTTTTAAAATTATTATATTATTATTAATAACGCATTATAAAAGCAGTGGAAACAGTTTTTGTAACATAGGAAAATTAATTTTTGATCTATAATCATAATGAAAATATCTTTTTCACTATATGTTTCGATAGCATCACTATCATCATGAGGTTACCTACATTCACGACGGATGAATAACTATATTATATTGATAATATATAAACAATTTATAAAATCTATAAATTTTAAATTATAAATAAAAATTTTAAACAATTATTTTTTTTTAAAAATAATTTTCAATAATCAATAATATTTAAGCTTTTAAAATTATTTAAAAATATTTTTTTAATTATTTAACATAACTATTATTCAATATACATCAACATACAAAAATTTAATTAAAAGCATTCAACACACACGTATTCACTGCATTCTGCACATTGATTTTAGGATTAAAAGTTCTTATCAATAATGCTTCACATATCACACGCTCAAAACAATTATCAAAATTTTTTGATGATTTTAAAATCAGACATTCCTAATTCTCTCATACAGACTTATCCTTAATATTGGACACTCCCTTCGGTCGACAGTGTTCTTGAAATCGAGTACAGAGATGAAGGGAAGTCTCTCCAATGTATGTGGCATTACACCCATTACACGTGAATTGATAAACGAGATCCGAACACAATCCAACCGGCTTTTGAGATTTACTAACAAACATACTATGTACTTTGCACGATTTTGAAACAATTCTATAATTCAATGTACCCAGCTGTTTACCAATTTTTCTTTTGAAATATTTATATCCTTCAGAATACGGCAATACTATTGTATATTTTGGCTCATCTTGTTTGTTATTATCAATACACATATTAACTACATCATTCGACATATCAGTCAATTTAAATTCATTCAAACTACGATCCTTAGCATTATTCATACATTTATCAACAGTCTCTTTCAACGTTAACAAAAAAAACCGTTTTGAGTAGCCATTCTTCACCAGTAATTCAACTAATTTATCTACACTTTTTACTGAATTTTTAAAAGTAGAAGATAAGCACCATGATCGATAAACCAATCCTTTCGCCATGTTTCTTTTATATTTAAATTCACAAAAACTCTCTGGGGTAGTTTAGAGGCCGGTGTCTGTTGGTTTTCTGTAAAATTCTGTCTCATATTATTTTATTAACAAGTAAAGAAATGCTATGGATGAATCCGTCTCAGTTTCACATATGAATTTAATGTTCTTATGCAATCCATTCATGTAATGTAAAAAAGGTTTCATATGTTCCTTATTTTTAAATATCAGGAAAATATCATCAACATATCTATTATACACAATTGGTTTTTCATATTGCAAACTCCAAACTTCCAAAGTTAATTTTCTTTTTAATAATGAATGGTATGAACAAATTGATGAAGTGGCTATGGGTTCGCCTTTAGCATCAACAATGGCGTCAATATTTTTGGCATGTTTAGAAAAGAAAATTGCTTCTTAATATTGTCTTAATAATTGCTTATTATTATTATTATTATTATTATTATTATTATTATTATTATTATTACAAGCAAGAAAAAATTCTTTATAAAAATCTGTGTTGTTTTACAAAATGAAATGATTGCTTCTAGTCACACTTGTGAGAAAAATTGAGGAAACTTATGAATAAACAATAAGAAATATATATCAATATAGAGAATTTATTAATTTCCTAAAATCCTCAATTGAGAAAAATGCCATGTGGTAAAATGATTACTAATATTTTTATAGCATGTGTCAAATTTTTGGCCTCAAGATATATTTAATAATTTAACCCAATAACAAAAAATAAAATTCATTTAATTGTATATCATTTTTGAAAAATAAATATTTTCATTGAATATTGAAAATTATTTCAAATATTTATTTTTTATTTTTTATTTATTTCCCTAAATCAATTACCATAGTATGATTAAGAAACACTGCTGGAAATATGGATAAAATTCAAATTTTTCAATAAATATTAGATGAATGAACACTAGTTTCCAGACAGAAAAGGCAAATTTTAAAAATGAAAAAAAGGTATATTTTATATGTTGGAATGGGGATGTCTATGAATAAACAGAGCCTATTGTAATTATGATAGAAATAAGTCTATTGGCATTCAAAAATCTCCATCAGTTAAAATATTTCGTCGATTGTGACTCGCAATTTGCGAGAGACATAGAAAAACAAATATTATAGGGAAATTAAAAAAGCAAATAATAAGTTATAAAAATGAATTAACCATATAATTTAACCATATTGCTGAGGATACCTAAATAATAAAATAAAAATAATTGTTAAATGCCTAAAATGATTGAGGGAGATTATCATAAATGAATAGGGTGTCGTTTTGGAGCTCAGTGAAATAAGAGTGGAAGAGAGATGAGAAGAAAACAGAAGAAAATCAATAAAAACAGACAATTAAATAAAAGAAGGTCATTCTTAATTAACAAGTACAAGCGCAAAAGAAGCAAAATTAAAAGCAAAAACAAAATTTAGATTATCTTATTGTCTTGGTGGTATATTCAAGATAAGGAAAGGAAAGGACATTGGGAATCCGAGAGATGGGATCGTCAAAAAATACTTATCTCGACAGCTGTCGGAGATTGCGGAGTGCCCAATGAAACAGGTGGAAAATGGAATACATTATCAATAAGCCCCATTAAATGGAAAAGTATAAAAACTGGACATTAAATAAAAGGGACGAGAAAAAATTACGAACAGAAAATATTTACGAAGAGAAATTTACTAGGAGATTTTAAATAAATTGTGAGAATCTGGAAAACATTTGGAAGAGAGACGAGAAGAAAACTTGTGTATTGAATTAATAAATCAGAAATAGTTGAAAAACTCAAATCAAGTTAAATCAGATCAATTTTTCAAATCACCCGTTATAGGCAGTAGTTAAGTGGTTGTGTTCTCAGAGTCTTATTATTGTTGTGCTATTCCTCCTGAATGGTTGTAATAAGCATTTGAAACCTTTAAGGTGTGTTTAAAATTGGTATCGTTGATTTGGGTTAATCAATTGTAATAATCAATAAAGTTGTACATCGTTGTTATTTGTCATTGTCTTTATTAAATAATACGCTGAAATAACTGGAAATAACTGAAAATAACAATATAATAACATTAGACAAAAAATATAGGTTTCAAAATAAATAAAACATTAATATTTGTTTGAAATTTGGATAGACATTTTTGTAAAAAATCAATTTTGAAAAATTTCTTAAAAGATATTTGTTAATATTTTCCAAAAACCTAAATTTGTAATAACTATATTTCATTTAAAATTGGTTTTCAAAATATTTCAAGTATTTAATTGAAATATGTTTGGTTTAGAAAATATCACTGTACTTGATTTTTATCATGTTTTCAAACTCTACAAAATCTTTTACAAATGAAAATAATATTCCGTTGTTTGGAATATTATTGTAATTTTTCCTATTTGACATTTAACATTTGACATTTTGTTTCCAAATCGTTTTTCTTTTGTGTCTGTTTACTATATTTAAATTTGAAATTATTTTTATTTGTGGATTTGGATTTGGATTTGAAGATTAAAAGTCACTTGAACCTTTTGGACAACTTGATATACAACACTTTCAAAAGTTGACGGATGGAATATAATGAGATTATTCGATAATTATATTTGGTGTTCTTTTATCTTTTTCACTAGCAGTCGGCTATTTAAATTTTCTTTTTCTATTTTAGCAAGAAAAATACAGAAAATAAATTTTTCTTTAACACAAATTTTCAACATATTATTTATGAGGAATTTGTTTACTTGGTAAAAACAGTTTCTAAATTTGTGTAAAATTAGAATTTATTGTTGTTTAGTTTTAAATAATGAAAAAAAGAAATATTGAATCTTAATCAGGTCTAAATTAACTTTTTCGTAGATTCTAGGCACTTTTAATTTTGGAATTCGCAGTCCATTATTACTTTTATGTTTTTTTAATGAATGAATCTTGTTTTCCACAATAAATATTTCACCTTATTTCAATTTCAGTATAGCTTTTTTTTCGTAATTGAATTGTATTTTATATATTCATGAGATAATCCGGCACAGATTTTAATTTATTAAAATTCTATTAATAATATCAAATGGCCTTCAATTTTTTATAATCTTTTCATTCAGATAAACTCTGTGACTTATATTTCATTATTAAATATTTCTTTTGTTAATTTCATTTAAGATTGAGTTTTAATTATTATTTCAAATCAGTACAATTGACTGATATATTAAATATTACTAGCAATAATGTTTATTAGGGTGGCCTATGCAGTGAAATTTCCACAGAGGATTGAATGGGCAAATGTTAGGCATAAGTACTAGGAAAATATGATAACTACGCAAAATTAATTTTCTTCTGCAATTGCAGAAAATTATTTGTTTTTATGCCACTAATATTTTGCTTAGAATTTTTTACAGATTCTCTATTATATTAAGAGGTTGAATTTTAAATTGGAAGTAGGAATACTGTTTATGGGAGGTAACTCTTTATTTTTACAGTATGTTATAGTGGTCTATTTTACTGAATGTGACTGCTATGTAGGTGTTCTAAGCTTGATTAGAAAAGTTTATGCATAAATTATATTAATTGTTAGCATTGATAGTCATTTTTGTAGTAAAGAAACTAAAATATTTTGTCATTTACCACTAATTTATTAGATCATGCGTTTTCAGCAATATTATGACATATTGAATTATTTTACATTATTGAAATTTGACTAAATTTGTATATAAGGTTTAAAGAGATGTAACTTTTCCAGTTGGATTAATTTATGTCATTTCGCAATTTAAATAATTCACTCAAATATGTCGCATTTTCTAGATTTATTATTCATATTTTTAAATTTTAATAATTTTAATTATAAATTAATGAAACTTATTTTTATTTTGAGGAAATAGAGAGAATATCACTGGTCTTATTAGTACATAGTAATTAGGAGTTATTTAATAAGATTTCAATTTAATGTTAATGAAAATAAATGTGGAAAAGCTGATATTTTTATAAATGTTAATTTGAGAGCCACAGAAGATGTCAAGCTGTTTTGAACGTTTAATAATTAATTTTGGAAAAAGTACAAATTGAAAACATAATGTGAAATATAAATTTATTTTGCTTTAATAAAAATGAATAAAACTATGTTTGTTAAAATTTATTCAATAATTAATAATTATAATAGTTAATTTTTTTAAATAACTCTAAATAAATGTAAACGGTGTAATATCTAAATTTAAAAAGACAGAGTATTTTAATTATAATAGTTTACTCAAAATCGTAAAAAAATTTATAATATTGCTTTGATGCTTTAAGTTATAATATATTCCCAATCAAAATTATTAAATCTAAACACAAAATTTCGGGTGGTCTTTATCAAATGTTGGTAGATAATATTTCATTTATTTGACAAAATACAAATTTGTTTGAGTGAATGAGTATAATAAAAAGGGGTATAATACTAATAAATATTTGATCTTTTATCAAAGTGAAAATAAATTAAATATCATCAAAGAATAGATCAAAGATGACTAAAAAATTAAAAATTTTACTATTAGATAACATTTGCTAAAGACTGTGACGAGAATTTCACGATATCCTAACATATATTTTTGATCTTTTGTCAACTGTCAACAGAAAAAGGTATTCTAAAATTGGAAAATGAACAAATTTATTTATTTATTAAAATATGAAATTAATTGAGGTAATTGCAATCAGAAATATATTTATCATAAAATGCAATGGTAAAGACTCAATGTGCTTGACGTGCTGCATATTAATAACGAAACTAGTTTAAGAAGATGAATAAAGAAAATTACAATTTTCACTGCAATTTTTGATGATTGAAAATGTAGTTAAAAAACTTGCTAATTTATTTAATAGCTTTTAATCAGCAACTGTTAACAATAAAATTATGAATTTAACTGAGTTCCAAATAAGTTACTGATATTATCAAAAAGCATCACCCATTCAATTGTATAGATATTTTAAGGTTAAATTTTGAATTAAACATGATTTTTGCTAAATTTCCCTTAAGATTTGATATTTTATCCGAATAAGAATATATAATGAAAAGTCTTAGACTATAATTTTCTGACTATAGTGGTTAGTGCCTTCGCATTACATTATTTTATATTTAGTTTAATTATTTTATAATTAATTAAATATTTTTAAATTTATTTTAATAACGAAAATACAAGTTAGAAGATTTTTTCAAAAAATGCAAAAGAAGAAAAGAAGAAAGGAAAAAGCAGACCTTGTTAAAAATGAGTTGGGTGTATTATTACATTTTTATTGTAATTGTTAATTTTTGAAATTATTGATAATAACAAGCTTTTGTAACTTAAATACTGTTTTAATAATTATTTGAAGTATTTATGAAATTGATCAAACCTGGCCTATATATATAATATTTTTATTAAGATTTTAACAACAAATGAATGGGCAGTTCGTTGAAACTCTAAGTAAATAAACATTTTTAGAGACTAGAGAAAAAGTAAATATAATGGTAATCTAGAATAAATATGAACGACGATTAGTTAAATTATATTTAACCCTGTTGTTGTAATTATATATGTAAGTTAATTAGTAAAAATATGAATGAATCTACGAAATATTTATTTTTAAAATTTAATATATTTATTTCTAAAATTTAATATTTATTTCTAAAATTTTAAATATTACTAAATAATGTTAAACCTCCAAATAACTCTTATCATTCATAATATATAATCATTAGAAAAATAAAAAAAATTAAAATTTCTTTAAATTACATTTGAATTTATCTTTTTAATTCATCAGCATTAAAGTGAATACAATTTTGAATATATTTTTCACTATAATTTATATATATATATATATATATATATATATATATATATATATATATATATATATATATATATATATATATATATATTAATAAATATATAAATTAATAAATATATATAAATAATATAAATTAATAATTTCATATTTTCAATGTGTTATTTAAATTAGATGGGTATTTATATTGTTTTTATAATTTTCATATTTAACATAAAATTATTTCATTTTTATCCAAACACATAAAAACTTTAATATAGCAGGGCCAATTTAAATTTTTTTCTGCTTCTGCCAAATTATTAGTCATAATTATCTAATTTCAACAATGAAGACTTGTAAAATTATGTCAATTTTTAGACATTTTTGATATTATTCGGATTTTCTAAATTGTAAATAAAAATTATTAAATTTGGAGGCTAATAATAATATCGGTAACAGTTATATTTATTTAAATTTTGAATCAAACTCTAAAGGTTTAGTTATAATATTTATGTAAAAGTGAAGGCTTGAAGAAATAAAATATGCAATAACACAAATATAATAACACAAAATTCTTATACTGACTTTAATAGTAAACATAAATACAATCTTTTTAGTAGAAATTCATTTTGAAAATGTTGCTTTTCTAGCTTTTATTGTTAAATATTTAAGTCAAATATTTTTTCGTCAATATTTATTTTATTGGCAATTTTTTCATGTAAAATTAGACGTTTTAGCGCCCGTGTAATTGTCATGTATTGTATTCGCCTTCTGGTGGCTCGGTAAGAGGTTATGGAGTTCGACTCTCCTCAAGAAAAGTGGGCAAGGTGATGCAAATGAATAGATGATCAGATGACATAAAATTTGAAACTGTCGGGGAAGAATAAAGAGAAAAATTCACAAGAAAACTTTGGAATTCATATAAAATTTATTTATTCAGGAAAATTTTATTTATCTTTATTATAAATGTTGAAGACTTGTATCCCTACTCAATTAAATATTTATGATTAATTTTAATTTAAAATCAGACATTAGTTTTCTTCAGGTTTTAATCGACTAATTAAAATTTAAATAATTAATAAATTAAGACATGATTTATCCCAATAAAATTAGATAATTTAAATTAATGATTAACAAGTAAATATATAAATAGAATTTGTAATTAATTAATTTTAGAATAATTTCAATAAAACGGTGTTTAAAATAATTCATTTTATTCAAAATTTCTCAGCTATTTTGATCATTAATTTATTTGAATTATATTTAATTGTTTAATGTGAAAAGGAAATAATTATGAATTATATGAAATTTTTGATTAGAAAGAGAGGATTTAGGTTATTATAGGCAAAATTTCTTTGATTATTAAAGAAGCTCAAGCTTTAATAAATAGCATTTTATGATAAATTAAAGTTGTGTAGTTTTAGTCAAACAAATTCTTCATTATTTTTTATGTACAACTGTGATTATAACACTGTTAAATATAGTTTTTGCTCATTAGAAATTTATGTCCAATATAAAATCATTTAAAACCAAACATTTACAATGAAAACATAAATATTTTCTATAGTGAACAATTTCTTTCTTTTTATAGCCAGTTATTTCATAAAATAAAATGTATTAAAAATTTGTCAAAATCTAGTATTATATGAATATTATTGGGAACCCATCATTTCAGAAGAAAAATTCTGAAGCGATGAAAATGGCATTCTTAAATATGGTAATAGGATTTACAGATTTTTGAAAATATTTTTCGACAAAAAATAGAGATTTTTAAGATGAAGATTTTTCAGACAATTATTTCATATCTCTTCAAAGATCAGGTATTGGAAAAATTTAATTAATTTAATTTAATTTGTGATTTTTGAAATTTTCTTTTTACAAAATATAGAAAATTTACTACCTTCAACTTTAATGACCACGACATTTTTGAATTTTGAAGTTGATCAAAATTATGAAAAACATGATTTTTTGAGTTAAAATTCGGCGCAGTAAACATCTCGGAAAAATTACAAGATCTTTCATTGTCAAATGATTGAGTTTTGCAAGAATTTTATTTTTGCACATGTCTGCATAATAAAGTCATTATTCGCACTTTTTAGCACTTTGCACTGCACTCAAAAATTAATTATTTAAATTCAAAAAATTTCTACGCGATAATATATAACACAACTTAAACTTTTTTCTAGAGGAGGGGGATTACGATACATAATAACTGTTAGTTATTTAGAAAGCTTACATTTATTTACTAATATGAAAAGAAATTTTATTTATAAAAATAACAATTTATTATTTAAAAAAATATTAATGTAACTCTAAAAGTTAAAAATTCAACTTTCCATTATATTATTTTTACATTAAAAATCTTAAAATACTTGAAAATTAAGTTTACTGTCAATAAATTTCCAACAATTAAAAAAATACCAAAGCAATTTCAATTTGGATACTTAAAAATTTATTTATGGGGGAAATATTAGGGAAACAATGATATTTAAATTTAAAAAATTAAAAACTTATCTCTATTGTCACATTAAATAATTTTTCAGTAAAAAAATAAGATTAACATATATGATAACAAATTTAGAAATTAATTTTTTTTTCAATAATTTTAGTAAATTATTTTGAGAATTCATCATCTGGTAATGGTTTGTTTTACATATATTTAGCTTCATGAATTCGTTTTTTTACATCTGTTAAATCTGTATTTAAAATATGATTTCTATTTCGACATAATTCAGGAAAATACGTACTGTTGATCAGAAAAAATAAAATTCTTCTAGAATTATGTTGATCAAAAAGCCAAAACAATAATAAATACCATTTGACTTAAATTTGTTTTTATGGACAAATTATTGCATTCACTAATTCGATAAAAGAACTGAACTGTGTGACATGTTACATAAAATTTAATGAATAACAATAAATTTCTGTTTTAATAATAAAAATTAATAATAATGATAACAGTAAATGTTTAATCGTTATTTATCTATTAATATCAGAGGCGTAAAAATTGGTTAGCGAGTGAAATAAATATGTCTGAGCTCACTGATATTATAGGCCCTAGCAGTGAATGTGTAATATACGATGTCAAACATGTGATTAACCTTGACATCACATGTTGACATATTTATAATATTTATTATGTAAGGATAGTTTGCGAACATGATGTACTCATGTTGAAATACTCTCGCATATTTATTAGTAATTTGTATTTAAATAAATTAGTTGTTGATTTAAATTTTACATAGCGATCTTTATCTTTTACTGATACATTATCAAGACTTCCAAGATATGAAGATGTCAACTACAACATAAAGAACTACAGAAGAGACGTAATGTTAAATTGTATGATAGACCATATTTCAAATCTAAAACAAGTTCTGAAAGAGTATAGTGTGCCGTAAATAAATAAAACATTGAGATTAATGGAGAAATTGATAGGCTAATTCATTACATAAAAATGAATGCAAAGATGATAAAAATATTAAAAAATCTATGAGACGATTCTCAAAAGAAATAGAAAAATAAAGACAAACTTAGAGTGCTTGGTGACTGGTTATATTTATTAGAAAATCTAATTTATCGAGAAGTGGTACTTGTGGATAAACGGAAAGAGATAATAAGCAAATATCATTCCCAATTGGGACATATCGGAATTTAAAATATTTCAGAGAAATTAAAAACGAATAATTTTGGCCAGAAATACTAATAGATACGAAAGAAAGTATATTAATTTGCAAAGCTTGTCAGGAGTCGAAAGATAAAAGTGGAAGAATAAGATCACCACTCTCAAAAATGATAATAAAAATCCATTCCAAATTATAGAAATTGATATCACGGCATTATTGATGATGACAGCTTATGGGAACAAGTATATCTTGGGTATTATTGACTACTTTTCCAAATATGCATGCCTTATTCCAATTAGAGATATTACTGCTGAATCAGTAGCAAGATCAATTTGGGAACAGTATAGTACTAAATTTGGTTGTTCTAAATATATGCATTCAGACAATGGATCAAATTTTAGAAGCAAGTTAATTAGAGAGTAATCATTGGAACTAAACGAAGTTTCCATCGCCATATTATCCACAATGTGATAGATTAATAGAAAGATTATTCCGAACAACTAAAGCTATGATTTCGAGTGTTCTTAAAGAAAGACGATGTAAAACTAGGATTGATATTTTGCCTATTATTGAAATGAAAATTAGATTTACAATTCAGAAAACAACAAGATTTTCACCATATGAAGTCCTCTTTGGTCGACAACCACGGATTGATACACAATTAATTATCGACGAATCGTTTGATGGTTCTTTGTTAAAACAGAAGGAAATGGAATTATTTAATGAAAAAAAGTAAGAAAAGGAACAATAAGATATTTTCTACTTATTCGGAAATTATTATCAAATTTTCTGTAATAATTTAAACAAATAATCTTACTGTATTATAATTTATTTATTCTTTACAGTGAAATTTTAATACAAATTTTATTATTTTATAATATATAAATTTTTATTATTTTCATGTATATAAGGGTTTTTAAAAGGCATCTTAAGATCAAAAATCCTGTCCATTTTCCTGATCATTATGAAATTCTTTTATCTTCATTTCAAATGGAAAAAAAATAATAATATTGGTAATTAATTAAAATAAAAAAGATTGATAATTATTATTCTATTATGTGTCAAACTCATAATCTTTTAGTAACATAAATAAAATATTTGAATATATTATTTTATTTTTTTGGCAGATAAAATCGTTAGACAATAAATTTTTCTAATTAAAATATATTTAGTTTCTATAAAAAGAAAAAAATCTTGTCGGTTTGTAAATGAATTTAAAAAAGTCGTAAAAAAATATATACTCATAATGAAATTATTTTCAATTTTATTGTTATATGATTAGGTGAATTCCTATTGTGAGACTGGTTTACTTCATTAACCATATGAAAGAAATAAAAGTACATGGGAAAGGAATATTTTCAGTTTTCACGTTATTATTTTGATTTTTCATTTTGTTTATTTCTTTCCGATATATTCAAAAACCCACTAACTCAAAATTTAAATAAATGATTTGGATATATTTCTATGAAAGGTAGTCAAAACAAGTTCCTAACAATTAAAACATACCAATATTTTTGTTACTAGAGTATATATTTATCGTTAATTAAAATATGTTGAATATGAAAACAGATTTTTTAATTCTCCAAGTTTAAATTAACAGTTTTGTTTTAATACTAAATTTTGAGAAAATAATTTGAATATTTGAAAGTTATTATTATGAATAAAAATAAGAATTTCAATAATCTTAGTAGAGTACACATCTTAGGGTATTACGATCCAATAAGAGGATATACTTTTATAATTTAAGGTATAAAAGTGATCAAATTAGTTGACTGAGTGTGTTTAAGTATTTAATAAAGAAAATATTTATTGGTCATGTTTTTATTTTAAATTTCATTGTTTTTTTTCAGGTTTACTAATGTATTTGATTAAATAATTTCTATTTCTTTTTAATTTGTATTACCCAAAACATTTGCATTTGTAGTCTAAAAAATCAGCTTAATTAAAAATAATGTTTATTTACTTATAATAATAATTGGTTTAAATATTATTATAAGTAAATAAACATTATTTTTAATATATATATATATATAGATAGATAGATAGATAGATAGGTAGGTAGATAGATAGAAATTTTATTTACCTAATGTTGATGACAAGAAAACTATCGAAATACATCGTGAAACATGACTAAAATTCTAAAACAGGTATTGTACTTGGATCTTGAAATCCCGGAATTCTAAACTCTATTTGCGTCTTAATACTAAATTATTAAGCTGTCAATGTGTCATGGGTGACTCAGATCACAATTATTGTTAATATTTTTATTAAGATATTAAAAAGAAAATATTTATTGGTCATGTTTTATTTTAAATTCATTGTTTTTTTATCAGGTTTACTAATGTATTGATTAAATAATTCTATTTCTTTTTTAATTTGTATTAGCCCAAAACAATTTGCATATTGTAGTCTAATAATCAGCTTAATTAAAAATAATGTTTATTTACTTATAATAATATTTAAACCCATTATTAATTTGTTTGACCAGTTTTTTGTAAAAATAAAAATTAATGAATAAGTAAGATTTCTGAAGAATTGGTCACCATGTTCATCAAAATAAGAAAGTTTACCTTACAAATATAATTTTCTCTCTTTTTTGATCAGAAATTTCAGGAAGAAGGATTAACCTTCCTCATCATCAAACAATGACTAGTGCCATATTTGAACTGATAGTACTGTTGGTAGTTATATATTACTAAAAGAAAACAATAATTTAACTACCGAACAGATTTTAAATAATCATTTTTATTGATGATATTTTATTTATTTTAATTTTGACAAAAGGTCAGAAATTATTCTTCGTACCACATTTTTTTTTGCTTTGCACTTGTCAAGTTACACTTGATATACTTGATTATATCAAGTATTAATAAAGGCAAGGCCGAAAATTTGTGTTGCATAAAATTAAAATAAAAATAAATAAATATCACCAAAATAAGAAAACAGACCAAAAGTGATCAAAACAATAAAAATTTCTACTTATAAACACATTTCACCCTCTAGCCAGTTAGAAGCATTCTGATGATTTAAAAAAAACTTAAAGAATTTTATAATATAATTGAAATAATGAAATAGTGTAAATAAGTCCTTACCATGTTTAAATTAGCAATTGCAAAAAATTTACCTAAATTAAATTATTATTGAAATAAAAAAATACAAATGGTTCAGAAATTAATAATCAACAAAACAAATTAATTTTTTTATTATCATATTGAAAATTTGAGTAGGTAGATTTGATCTCTTTGAACAGATGGAAATAAATAAGAGAACCATTATTCTCCCCAAGTTCAATTCTCAAATCTCAAAAAATTAGACAACAGCTTCAACCAAAAAATTATAAAATGATTTTTCAATTTGTTCAAAATAAAAACGATTGCATGCATTTTAAATAATAATTTTAAAAAAATCTGCCAAATTTATTTTCATGTCAAATTTTATTTTTTTTAAATGATTCATTTCATTTGATCTGATTAGAATTCCAATTTAATTACTAACAAACTCGATAAGATAATCTCCCGATAGACTGGAGAAACCTATAAAAATAAATTCAATTCATTAAATATATCAAAATATTTTTTACCAGAAATACATTTAAGACTCATGAGTGAATATTTAATAAATATTTAAATTAATTAACTAAAAAAACATTTAGCAATAGAGAATAGTTAAAAAACAATATTAAAAAATTACTTTAAAAAATTATTTTTACAATCATAATGTATTTTGTTTTGTTGATTAATCTTTGAAAATCTTAAGAGCAAACACAAAATTTCGAAACAGCTTTTATCAATTGTAAAATAATCAATTACCAAAAAACAAAAGCAAATTTTTATTTTGAGAAAACGAAAAGTTTAATTTTTCCTAATTTTAATAAGTAACAATTATTTTTTATTTTGTAAAATTTTGTTTTTTATAAAAAAATTATTTTATTTTTATGAAACAATATTATTTAATATGACAAAATCTAAGTATTTTTTTTACCTTAATAACAAATTATAACAATATTTGTCAAAAGAAAAACCGTTAATACTTCAATATAATTATGTGGAAAGTTTACGATATTAAAAATGCCTATTCAATTTTAAATTTATACTTTGAGGTGTTCAATAAATATACAAAAT
>CAUHTR010008164.1:0-16088 GCA_959609185.1 Schmidtea polychroa | reverse complement strand
ACTACTTCCAGTTGCAATCATTGGGAACGACAGTGGAAATAAATAAAATTTCTAACTTATAAAATATATGTACAAATGAAAATAAAAATTTAAGCTTTCGAGAATCAAGAATAAGTGATATAGCTTTTTTGAAAATTTTTATTAATATCTAATTATATGAAGAAATGTTTAGACTCGAGTTTATTTTGCTGTAATTATGGATACTAAAAATTATCATTACAATAGCTCTAAAATTGATCATTTTTAGAAACTTATAAAGAATTCAGCTCTTTAGTGCTTATCTTATTCAACTTCCCAAAACTTACAATAATCCAAGCGAAATCTCGCGAGAGGCCTTTATTAAGAATATGGTCTCAGAAAATCAAATTGCAAAATTACCGATAATAAATGTAAGTATAGATTCATATGTACTATAATTACATAAAAGTTATATCTACTGAGCTTGAAAACAGAGCATTTTGATTATAATATTCAATTAGCATACTTAGTTAATAGTCATTTAATAAAGACTAAATAAGAAAATTTAGAAAATCTTTATCAAGACTCTGTTATTTAGTGTTAATGAAACCACATTTCGTATGATGTCTATTGTTGTTACCAAATGAAAACTTTCCAATAAGTTAGTAAAATTAAATTGTAATTATTTTATGATTTAATTTCATATCTTTTGACTAGATTCTTTTAATTCATTTCAATTTACAAAAAAATAAATATGCAAATAAGCCAATTTCATTAAATTTAATTAAAAAGTAATTTTACCTTTAAGCGGATTTGCTAAATGACAATTTAATTATCTGTTAACAAATTATTAATAATCCATTTTAAAATTACTTATGCAATAGGTTAGATTTAGGTCATTTATTAGACACGTTAAAACAAATAACTTTTAATTTTAATATTTGGATTCTAATTTAATTATACGTTTCTGTAATTAAATTGGAAGCTTTGTGTTGAAAATTTTGAAGTAATTTGAAAATTAATTATTTTAAATTCTAAATTAGAACATGGCAAAATACCTTTCATATCAAGTCAGTTTACTTAATTTTCCAAAAACTTTAGAAACATTTAATTATGTCTATTAAAAACTAAGAAATTACTTGTCAAAAACATGCCAAGTTCATCAAATTATAAGATATAAGAATGTGATTTTATCAAAATTTTATTCTAATAAAATGATTTGATTTTACTATTACAATTGTTGGTTTAATATTTCGTTTAATCGCACAAGTAATATAGCAGTAAAAGTAGCACTAAGTTAAATTAAATTCACAAATAAAATATAATAAAATATAGATAATTATGGTGTTAAGAGTGGGAAAACACTTTTGGCATGTACTTGACTTAACCAGTCGATACTTATGATTCTACGCCTTTCCCTTCGTAACTGCACATATTTTTTATGATAGAACACTAAATGACCACCTCAAGCGACTTTGGTGCTGCAATTTAGTGGATTTCTATCATCAAAAGTTGAGTATTGTTATAAGGACTGCTAATGAAGTGATGTGCCTCTGGGTTCACCAGCTTACTATTGAAGGTATATATTTCATTGTGTCCCTTCATTATCATTTTTATTTATCCTTACTCTTTGTCTCCGATTTTATCTAGGATTTCCGTATCAAGATATTTAATTAGTGAAAGGCGATTTGAAAATGTGAAATACAAGATTGTGTGAATTTGGTTCAATCTGGAACACTCTGTGATTTAGTATTTGGATTATAAAAGATAAATTCACTGGCTGGTATTGTTAATTGATGTTGTCCAATTTTAATTATTCTGCGATCCTTTTATATCAATCTATTTCGATCGGACTACACTCTCCCTTGCGGCAAGATAGAAATCTTTATTAAGCTTCGATTATTTAATAACTTTAACTGAATTGGATATGAATAAAATGTTTATTTCTAAGCAAATTCTATTAAACGAAATTTATAAAAGAAAATTATATTAAGACATTATCAGCAAATAAACGTAGCTAGAATCAAATAAGCATATAAAAAATTACAAGTTAATGTAACTCCTCGAGTGGATTTTAATGTCCTTACCCGTTTAATTTAATATTTTTTCGGGCGCGGCTTAGTAAGCTTGCTGCTAACGCAGGAAATAGTTCTTGTTCTGAATAAGTCGGGGTTCGTTTAATATTCGCATCCGTGTGTAATCCTACTTATATTTTGAATATTTCCTGTAGCTGCCCTCGTATTGCAATTTCACTTGAATTCTGAACTGACCCAAATTAGTGATCATTTTGGGAAGTGTACCAGTAAAAAATAAGCATTTCTGATTTAAAGATCTTGACAAAGACAGTGCTGGATTATCCATTGTGTCAACTGTGCCTTGGCACAGGGCCCAGCCCCAAAAATGTAAAAAAAAATAAAAATAAAACCCAAACCTCCAATTTTTCCTTATCCGACTCTGTATATGATTTTTTTTATTTAAAAATTAAATACGCCATGACAGCATTACCAGTTGTTATTAGCAAGAGAAAATATTAATTAAATAAATAAATCAGATAAATATTAAAAAATATTTATTTAAAAATATTTAACGATCAATGGGAAATAAAAAATGGCAGACAAACGTGTTTATCTAAGTGAAGCGCTTAAACGTAAGCAAAATGTTGAAAAGAAAGAAAAATAATTAATAAACAGTCAAAACATGGATTTGTTTAAATTAGGATTTACAACGAACACTGTTAACTATCAGTCGGAATCGCATATGAAAATCATAGAAACTGGCATGCTTTGTTCGGATTTTCAAAAGTTAAACGTAGCTTCCGAAGAAGCTAAAGGAATTCATGAAGAAGACAATAGTGGTGTTAATTCATCCTCAAGTTAGTCAAGTGACTGAAACGACTGAAGTCGAAAATCAAAACACATTATTGAATAAAGAAGAATCTTCACAGGATGCTCGTGGTTGAATTAAGTAATGACTGTGCATCGTGGACCAACATTTCTCATAATATTCGTGAATTTTGGAATAGAAAAGGTTCAAATGATTGCCAACATCATTGATCAATCATTCTAAATAAATATTTTCCTCATTTCTATGTTCATTATACATTTATTCTGATTATTCTATTGATCTCAAATTTGACTAAATAACTATAGGAAAGACTCTTTAAAAATGTAGTTTTCGAAAGTTTAATTTTTGAGATAAAATTAGACCTGGCAAAAAGAGCCCCAGATTGTTTTTAGCACAGCCGCACAGGGCCCCTAAATCTTTAATATGGCACTGCTCAAAGAGTTTGAGTAATTACTGGGAACGAGTAACGTGCAAGGCTTTGCTAATTAGATCTTTAAATCCTATAATTAATATTCAAAGTATAATAACAATTTTTAATTTTTAAATTTAAATTAAATTAATATTTTATATTAATTTAAAAATAAAATTTTGTATGAGAATGTTAGCAATTTTGTGCGTATTTTTAAAATAAAAAATTTTTTATATGATTAAAAATTATATTATTTTCAAAAAGAAGAAAATTTTATTAAAATAATACGATTATTATTTGTTCATTTGTTTGAATATTCTTATTTTCATTTAGTTGTTATTAATATGACTCCTAGCCTGAAGAAGACTGTTAAACGTTTGAAATATATAGCAATGTTATATTTTAATATACTTAGTTGGCAATTTTCTATTACAGTGAAGATTCAGAAAAAGAAACTTCTTTGACACAAAATTCGAAAAAAAGTTTCTTTTTCTGTAAAAAGTTTATTTTTGTGAATTTAGTGTACAATTCTATTTTGTGTGCAAAAACAACAATTTCTAAGTACATTTTAAAGTAAATATTATTTTATATTTATCACTAAGCAATTAGAAATAGCATATATAACGAAAACAAACTTTTATTGTAGAAAACACTAGTTCATAATCTTCTTTAAAGTTATTTTGTCTCCGATATTGCGAAGAAACAATATATCAGAAATGGATAAAGTAGATTCGGCCCAATTAAGAGTTACATTTACGCTCCTGAGTGCAATGTCAACATCAGGGCTTGAAAAGTCACCACTATTGTCTGCATCATCCATATTAATATTTTCAATTATTTCGCCCTCGGTAATTAATGATCTTGACATTTCGTTACTTCCTCTTGCCCAATTCAATATCTGCTCGTCATTCATATTATCTCCTGGAACTACATGGTGGTAAAGTTCTATTAATGAAATTTCATCCTCTTCTAAAAAGTGATTCTGTGGCAAATTAAAAATTATTTCATCAACTGAGCAGAACAGATGCTTAAAACTAGAATTGACTGTTTGAATATTAACTTCATTCCATGCCTCCACCACCATGTAAACAACTTCTTTCAATGTAACGTGCTTTAATTTTTCGTCTAAATTTTGATTATTGTGAGACAATAAACTGAGTAAGAGTTTCTTGCGGTACAACGATTTTAGTGATCTTATAATATTTTGATCGAGTGGTTGTAATAACGCTGTTGTGTTTGGAGGAAAATATATAACCGAAATGTTTCCATCACTCGATTTCAATTCTTCCCCACAACAATGGGAGCTGGCATTATCCAGCAGAAGAATCGCATTCAAAGGTAAGTTTTTCTGCATCAAATTTCTTCTAACTTCTGGCACAAATACGTCATGGAACCATTCTTTAAACAGCGCTCCTGTTTGCCACGCATTTTTTGATGAGCGGTAGTGCATGCTAGTTAAAGTCGTATTTTTGAAGCAGCGTGGATTTCTAGATCGCCCAATAATCATCAAGGGTAGTTTATGATGTCCAGTTGCATTCATACACCCCATTACAGTAATCCGTTCTTTGCTGGATTTTCTACCTGGTGCAGATTTTTCTTGATTGGTTACTAAAGTTTTGGAATTCAAATTTTTGACAATTAATCCATTGTATATTTGCTCAGGTCGCAATCCTAGCCGTTGAATATTCGTCTTAAAATTTGCAATAAATGCAGGTACAGCAGAATCATTAGCGGATAATTTTTCTCCACAAATTTTGAGGATTCGAATTGAATGCCGTTTTTTAAATTTTTGAATCCAAAACAAAATGTCAGAGTTCAAATCACGATGAAATTCTAGCGCTTTGATTCTAAGCATATCATCGTTAATTATATTATGCTTGAGTCTCTCATTTAAAAACCACTGATAAAGGGCCTTTTCAATATCTGGAAATTTAACTGTAGAAATTCTCTTAATTTTATTCGTAGACTGGATAGAATTCTTTGCAAATTCTTTTATGTTTTCTTTGTTATTTCTGATCTGAGAAATTGTACTTTTATTCACACCGTATTGTGCGCAAATATTGTTGGCTTTGGTACCATCTTCCAATGCAGTCAGGATATTACATTTATCCTCAATTGTTAGTTTCTGTTTTCTTTTATTCATAGCGGGCCTAACAAATGCTATTTTTGAATATTTAATGTTTAAAATTGAATTTTATAGTACATACTATATAGCTTCATTAACAGTGCAATACCTCAGGTATAATAAATTTAACGTAAATCAAAAGTTATTTGAAAATTTAGCAATGTTAAACATTTACGTTAAACAAAATAAACAAAGCAAAATTTTCAAAAGTTCCTTTTATTGAATCACTTTTTTAATTTGAATCAAAAAAAGTTTCTTTTTACGTTAGTTTCTTTTTGTGAAAAGTTTCTTTTTGCGAAGTTGCCTTTTGTGAATCGTTACTGTATTATTATTTTTATTATTATTATTATTATTATTATTATTATTATTATTATTATTATTATTATTATTATTATTATTATTATTATTATTATTATTATTATTATTATTATTATTATTATTATTATTATTATTATTATTATTATTATTATTATTATTATTATTATTATTATTGAATAAATAGTTAAACATACATGGTAATGATTTAATTATAAGAAAACGCCAATCTTTCTTTTCACGATATATTTCGACAGTTTTTCTGTCATTATCAGGTAGAATATAATAACTATATAAATTAAGGATTTTAAATAAATTTATTATTATTTATTAATTTTATTAATTATATAAAAAATATATTTTTTATTTTTAAAAATTATAATTATAATTAAAATAATATATTATTTTTAAAAATTTAAGCATTTAGAATTTAAAAAAGTTTTTATTAATTATTTAATTTAACAAACAACAATCAATACAATATTCAAAAAATTATTTAAAAACATTTAAAACACAAGTATTCACGGCATTCTGCACATTAATTTTCGGATTCAATGACTTTATCAACAATGCCTCACAAATTATACGTTCTCAATAATTATCGTAATTTTTTAATGAAATTTTAAAATCAGACATACCTATTTTACTCTTGCAGCCCTTATTGTGCTTACTAATATTAATCAAAGCCTTCGGTCTATAATGCTCTCGAGCTCAAATACAGAGATGATGGGAAGTCTCTCCAATGTATATGGAATTACACCCATTACATGTAAACTGATAAACGAGATCGGAAAATAATTAGACCGGAGTTTTAGACTTATTAATAAACCTATTGCCACTATTGACACTATCCTAAAGTTTAAATTCCCTAACTACTTTCTTATTTTCCATTTATAATCTTTAAAACCTTCTGATTACGACAATACTAACACAAATTTAGGCTCATGATCCTTGCTCTCACTATTTAATTTGTTTAACTCATGAGACTCACAAGCCTTTACAAAATCACACCTAAATATTAATATTATGTAATTATATGTCCGGTTACATAGTATTATGTGACCCAATTGAATATCATAAATATTATGTAATTAGTGTATTATGTAAAAATCAGGTGATTGTACAAAAGTTTGTATGATTTTTTCATCGTTACTCGTCCAATGAGTATGTAGGGTTGCCAACTCCCACAACCTCGAACCCGGAAGATTATAAAATTGCGACCAGTATAACGCTTAAGAAATAATATAACAGGTGTTTTTTCACTTTTTTGGTTTACACATGTTAGTGATTTTAACTTTATGATGACTAATACCACAAAGAAACAAAACAATTATTTTTACATATTACGTAGTACAGTTTACAAATCATGCTATTTTTGTTTGTTTTTAAAATTGTATTTTTCTTGTTGTCTGGCTGACTCCAATAGCTTCGGTGAATTAAGTAAATGTTAATGAAAGTTAAAACTTCAAAAACTGCACTTTTTCTTGAAAAATTGTAAAATATTATAAAAACGAAAAGACGTGGATATACATCTCACGGGTCATAGTTAACCGGGAGACGGGATACGAAAGCTGATTTCGGGAGACTCATGGCAAAAACGGGAGAGTTGGCAAGCCTATGAGTATGTAATACACAAAGGGGCCCTTGGTTTAGACATGACATACTATTCTACTACCTTATAATTTTGTTTATTAGAACTTAAAAAAGCTTTAAAAACTTATTAAAAGCTTTTGATAATTTTCTTTTATGATGATTTTTAGCTATTCACTGATATTTTTATCACTTAATTTACAACGCAAGATATTAATAAAAAATATTTGACCTCTGTGTGTCAAAATTTTTAGTTTTAAGGAAGAACCGCAAAACCAATATTTTATTGAAATGATACTATATGCAATATTTCAGATCATCGGATATTTAATATAACACGAACTAGAAACCACACGGACCTGACATACACATTAAAAATGTTGCTTCAAGAGCCGAGTGTTTAATATACGATTTAAAAGCGAAAGTTTTTCGGCGTGATTAAAGTTATCAGATTCTGATTGTATTATTTCATAACTCACCATATATACACTAAATTGCATTTCAAAGTATAGAGATTACACTAATAATATCAATTAACAATTCTATAAAAATCAAACATATTTGAAAACCCCAAAAACCATGTGTCGGACAAAGGAGACGGTTGACAAGTTCGATGTTGTACTCATTGCCTTGCTTCTACTTTTCAGTATTCTGTTGTTGACGATTTTACATATTGTCAAAGATTTAGGCATAACGTAACATGTTGAGGACATTTTATTTTATATTCGAAATAATATCGTAACCCTTAATTAAACAATCGCCATCCAGTACGTTCATCAGAGCCCAATAAAACTTTGGAGTGAAAATCAATTTTTAATAAATACAACGTTTAGTTTATGATCGAAAGATTTATTGTTCTTTTCTATCATTCAAAAATGTACCAGAAAGTAGTTAAATATGTTATTTGATCTTGCAAAATGTTTCGTTTTGATCAATGTAGCAAAACAGTGTCACCCAAATGTACAATAATCATATACATTCATGAAAATATACAGAAAAAGGTTTATCAGACTATTTTCTAAGATATATTAAAGAAAGAGAGTAACTATTATCATTAAATCAAGGAAATACCTCATTTAACATATTTTCTAATCGAAAATTTTCTCTTAAAAAAATTTGTAGCAAAAACTCTTACTTATTTATTTATTTGCTTATTAATTTTTTATTATTATTATAGGACTATTTTTATAGTCGAAATTTATTTCATTTTATTAAATATATACTTAGTAGCAAAAGGCTTTTAAATTATTATCACTTACTTATTTAACATTTAATTATTGCTGCTACCAGGAAATCATAACTTTATTCTTTATAATAATAATAATAATTGTTATTATTATTATAAATTGATGATTACTTGGTAGCAGCATTAATTAAATTTTAAAACAAATTAATGATAATTTAAGCCTTTTGCTGCGAATAATATATTAAACCGTTAAACTACAGAGAGCCAATAACTTGACGCGTAGTATGTCTCTTCAACCACTTCAGTAGCGTAACGGTTTATACAAATGAAAAAGTTTTTGACTATAAGATAGTCCTTTTCAATTTCATGGAATTTAGTTTCTCCTATTTTCTAAAATGTTCTTTGATCTTCTTTTTAATTTCCTTTTTCTTACTTCGCATTGGTTAAAAATAATAATAATAATAATAAAATCAATATTGGACACTGTACCCACATCATCTGCAGAGCAGCTACTGCCTCATGGCAAGATTAAATAAAAACAGAACTTACAGAGAATTCAAATACTCCTTCAGTCTTAAGGTTGTATCACTATAGACATCCATCGAACCAAAAGATGCTATTAAATGTTTAGAAAACAAATTAAGAGAAAGCAACTTGTTAATAAAAGAAATGAATACCGAGAATATCATCAAACTTCTTATTGTTATCATCTAGAACACCTATTTTACCTTTGAACAAAATGTCTATAAACAAGTTAAAGGTCTGCCTATGGGTTCTAGCATATCAGGATTGTTATCGATCATTTTTGTGGATAACCTCGAACGACAAACACTGAGGAACATACAATTCATAGGTTTCTACGCAATAAATGTAGATGACATCTTTATCATGACCAAGAACAGAAAGGAAGCGGAGAAAATAGTTTATACATTCAATGCGGCTCACCGAAATATTAAGTTTGAAATCGAATATCCGGAAGAAGATGGATCCCTTAATTTACTGGATTTAAAAATTAAAATAGAAGTAAATACTCAATATATAGATTCTACAGAAAAGCAGCTCACAAGGAAATATTTATGCACCAAAGATCAGTGCTTCTATATATACAGAAAGTACATTTCATAAAATACGAGAAACAAAGGATTGCGAATCGATGTACTGAAGAAAACGAGAACTATAAACAACAATTTAACTTCAATGAAATCCTCACAGAAACGGATATCAAGGTAAGGACATTGAAAGAATGAATTCTACCCCAAAATGATCTAGGGAAATAACACAAAAAAAGAAGAAATATTTTTATCTGAATATCCCATTCATCAGTCCCATACTCGACTTCAAGATCCTAAAAGAACTGAAACGCACTGGCCTTCCAATTCATATAGCACATAAATATTGAACATTGGAAAAAGCTCTGGCAAACAACACAATAAAAGAAATCAATTGCACAATGGAAAAGATATGTGCTTTCAAAAAAAAACATTGTCTATTGCATCACGAGCATTGTATGCAAGGAAATACACACTGGAAGTACGCTCATAACCTTGCATCAAAGAGTAAAAGAACATCTAGACCCTGTTGGAAAATTCTATATATACAGACATCTCTAATAATGTCAACCATGGAAGGAAAGAAAAAATATTTCAATCAAACTAAAAAATTAAAAAAATTAAAAAATTAAAACTAAAGAAGAGATCAATGAAATCATCAATTTGATTTGTTGTTTTTGACTTGAGAATAGCTTTTAAAAAAATTAAATTAAAAATTAAAAAATAATAATTTAAAATAATATAACAAAATAGATAAAATATAATATTATTAGATCATTAGGATTCAAAAATCAAAATCAAAACATTTTTTTAAATATTTAAATTGCGTATATAATTTTTTATTGGAAACTATATTTTATAAATATTTTAAGATAGTATTTATTAAAATAGGTTTCTATGACCTAATTATAGAATCTTTAAAAATTTTTAAAAATTTTTCTTATTGAGCCAATTTGAATTTTAAAGGATATTTAATTAAAAAAAATTTTTTTGAATCATTATTCTTCAGAAAAAAAGTTTATTATTATTTTTAACCACTGAGAAATAAGAAAAAGGAAATAAAAGAGAAGATCAAAGAGCATTTTAGAAAATAGATGAAGCTAAATTCCATTAAATTGAAAAGGACTATCTTATAGTCTAAATTTTTTAATATATATTAAATATAATATTCGCAGCAAAAGGATTAAATTATCATTTAATTATTATTATCATTTATTATTATTATTATTATTATTATTATTATTATTATTATTATTATTATTATTATTATTATTATTATTATTATTATTATTATTTTCATTTATAAATTTGTATTATCTCTATGGCTTTATCTCGTCATTTGTTATGAACATACATTAATTTAAAGCATAAACAATCTATTGAACGCATGAATGTCAAAGTTTTAATGAATAATTTTTACATTTATAATGTTAATGGACTAATCAAAATTTCTCAAAAGGGTGAATTGTGAAATATTTTGAGAAGATTTTTCAAAAAATGAAGTTTTTCAGACTTGCTGGTAATTTATTTGAGAATTTTAAATTTCCTCTTCCATGTTGGATAATTTTAATTCATGAAGTGTTGGAACGGTTTTCATTTTACGGTATGAAAGGAATTTTGTCAATATATTTGAACTTATATCTGGGTTTTAATGACAACCATACGACTGTTCTTTATCATCTTTTTGTCGGTTTATCATATTTGAGTCCAATTTTTGGAGCGATAATTGCTGATAATTATTTGGGTAGGTTTTATACTGTAATTGTTGTTGGATTGGTTTATTTGTTGGGTCACATTTTAATGACTTTAACGGCCATTCAGAAAAATATCCCTGGCCCTTTAATTGGAATGTGTATTTTGGCAATTGGATCTGGCGGTATAAAATCATCGGTAGCTGCATTTGGTGGCGACCAAGTTCCGACAGGAAATGAAATGATGATTGAAAAATATTTTTCATTATTCTATACAGCAATAAATCTTGGCGCTTTTGCTGCACAATTTGTAACGCCGATTTTACGAAAAGATATTTCATGTGTAGACGGTCAATGCTATCCTCTTGGATTTGGGGTTCCAGCGTTTATATTTCTCGTTACATATATCATATTTATTTCCGGTAAAAGAACTTATACTATAGTACCAAGATCTAAAAGTGTTTTATCGAAATTCACTCATTGTATTTATGTGAGTATTAGGAAATATATTAAAGGGAATAAAATTTCTAAATATAAAAGTATTCTTGAATATGCTCAACCAGAATATTCAATGAAGTTCATTGATGACTGCAAAAAGGCTTTAAGAATCATGATCGTTTTTGCACCAATTCCAGTATTTTGGGCTTTATATGACCAACAGGGTTCAAGGTGGACTTTACAAGCAAAGAATATGAACGGGAAAATTGGAAATAGTTATAATATGAAGCCTGAACAAATTCAGTCAATAAATGCACTTTTAATCATTGGTCTGATTCCGGTATTTGATTTTATAATTTATCCGTTTTTCGGAAAATTTAATATCCTTGTTAAACCAACTAGCCGGTTGGTTGCGTCATACATTGTCGCTGCGTTGTCTTTTATAATCGCTGGGTTTCTTCAAATATATTTAATTCGAGGTCAAAACATTGAATTCGGTGCGGCTGGGTCGAAATTATTAATAATAAATTCTATAAATGACTGTAAGTTAAACCTTACAATAGACAGCCAACGTATGATGCTGGATTCGAACGGTTCGGTGAATTTGGATTTGAAGCCCGGTTTAGTTCAACTGTCTATGGACTGTGCAGGATATCAATTAAAAGTGAAGAATTTGACACTGTTCCAATATAAAATGACAGGAGGATATATTTATAAAGACTACACTGGCAGAATTGATATGAAGTCCTATTTTGTTAAAAATCCTGATAGTCAAAATCATATTAGATATTTAGATCCAAACGATAGCTATGAATATCGAAGTTTTGAGATTAGTAAAAGATAATAAAAACTTTACGATTGATAGAAACTATTCTTCTCTGGATGTAGGAATGTATAAGATATATTGTAGAGCTTACCATTACAAAGAATACAAATGTGGAAGTGTTGAAGTAACACCCGGATTAGTGGGAAGTTTTATGATGACTTCAGAAAAAAAGTTACGCTTTTGGAAAGAATTTAAACCTAATTTGATTCACATGTTATGTCAAATGCCGCAATATATTCTAATCACTTGCGCAGAAATACTTTGCTCAATCACCTCCCTTTCGTTTGCATACAGTGAGTCCCCAGATTCCATGAAATCCTTGATGCAGGCTATTTATTTAATAACTATTTTTGGCGGAAATATAATAGTCGTTTTAGTAGCTGGAGTTGGGACCAAACTTACCCAAACCACAGAGTTTTTTCTTTTCGCAGCATTGGTGTTGATAGCTGGCTGTATAAATTGGATTCTTATTAGAAGATTTTGGATTTCAAAAGATAATTCGGTTGAGAATCAGAACATGAATAATTAATATAAATTTATGATAATAAACAATTATAAGGTTTAAGTTTTATTATAATTTTTTTTTGTTTATTTACAATTTATTTTTAAATAAAAGAAAAAATGAAAATAAATTATCAATGATTTTTATTTTAGTTTTTGTTTAATTCAATTTAATTTAAACAATTTAATTTAATTTAAAAGTGTTGAGTAAACGCTTAAGAAATAAAATTATCCATTTACAATTTTTTATTAAATGCGGAGAAAAATATTGTGGAGATGTTAGGGTTCGGTTTCGTTAGGAAACATCATAGATTAGTTAGTATGAGATGAGGAACTAGATATTTTTAGAATAAATAGAAATAGAAATTAAGAAATTACTATTTTAGAACTAACAATTACTAAAAATAGATCCCCACAAAAATAACCAAAGGGCAGAAAAGCAGAGATATAAACTATTAAAATATAAAATAAATTTTGATCGATCATAATTGCACCACATTGGAATTTTTGTTTTAGCAGATCAGAATTCTTTTATGACCCAAAAATATAATATTAATCCCAAAAGTTAAATCTATGTTAATTATATATTAAATTAATAAGAATTCTTTTAGTTAAGAATTCTGATCCGATCATCCAATCAGTACCAATATATTAGATCAAATTAGAATAGGAATTTAACAATATTCAATCACTCTACTCGCTTGTGGATTTGGAACCGACTTTATCAGTGAAGTTCAATTTCATTCAGAATTTCTTTTATTAAGTCTACCGAGATAATAATATTGTAAGTAGAAGCAATTATCAATCTGGATTATTGCTATCGCGGTAAAATATTTTGGTTCAACCCTCAAATAATGTCCCTTTCATCTTTATCGGGCTGTTGGCGCAATTTAAAATCAGCCTTGATTCTTACCTACAGAGCGGTTTGAGATAACCGATCTCTTTCTTTTGTTAAAGTTTGCTACACAACACATATATCAGGTTTATTAAAATTTGTAGTAAAGATAAACTTGCTTATTTGTAAATTTGAGTATATTAAATTTTAATATATATTTGTTATTTATTTATTATTCACCTAATTTATAGGCATCCACATCACCGTTTGGAGTCAAGTAAATAATAGTGTTAGAACCTAACAACTTGTCCTAACCTAACATGAATATTGAAATTTCAATTTTCAATAATTTAAAATTTAAAGAATATATATAAAGGAAAATATATCAAAAATATGTTCAGCACATATTAAATTTTGCCTAATAAGTCTACTAGGTATAATAGCAGTCAGATAAATACAGTTGTACTGAATGGGCAACTTTATCATAAATGAAAGTAAAAGTAAAACATGGGAAGCCATTTGGCATTTTTTTTAATCATATCGTCTCTCGATTTTGCAGTGTCTTGTGACTGCAATTAATTAATTGAAATCAATTACTAATAAACTACGTGCTCCTTTAATATATCTATTAATTATTATTAATTAATAAACCCTATGAGGACAGAATTAATATATTATTTCTAAATGCATTTTTATTGATAAATGTAAAATTAGCTTAAAACAGGTTTAAACCACTTAATAACTGCAGAAACATTAAATTCTATATTTAGCAACAAAGTTACATAATGATTATTACCAGTGACCAGTAAACGCTTCAGAAATATTATTAGATAGTTGCTATTTGTTTTAGAGCATTGGTTCCCAACCTTTTTTGGCTCATCGCCCATTTCTGGAGCTTTACTGTTATCCATCGCACCCCTATTTCATTATCATTGCATGCCATTGTAATGCCATTTTAATAAATATATAAATATATATATATATATAATAAATTTATATATATCTTCTATATATACATGAAAACAGTGGGAGGCTTGTGGTCGTTAGGGATAGATCCCCACTACTTATATATATAGAATTGCGAAAGGTTGGTACATAAAATTTTGATCTTTATACCCTTTTAAGGTAAGAAGAGTTCTTTCTGTAGAATTACTTTTAGTTAAATTCTTTTTATTCAGTACCAATAATTAGACCTATTGTTATTAAGAGTTCTTATAACAGCTTGTCCGGATATTGGGAATATGACATAATGTCACTTGAAAATACCTTGGTTTCTCACTCAAATAAATATAATTATTCTATTTTCAACAAATGATTGAAATGTAAATAATATCAAGAGATAATCTTCACCGCATATTTGATTTGACATTACAACTTGTCCGTGGTTTGAGTAGGGCATTCAGTAGCTTCTTGTCGTATTTCGTCAGCTATTTCAATATATTTAATAACGGCTTTCCTTAAATTTAAAGCTTGTTCTGTGTAGCAAACAGAAGATTCTGCCAAAATTCCCCAAGTGAAAGATTTTGAATTCCACTAATCGTTTTCAATAATAAATAACATTGATAAATAATAAGCTAAAAATCTATTTATAAAAGACAAAGAACAATCAATATAGTTCGGAGCTTCCTTGGGCAATCCATACGCATATATACACCAAACTCCACTGAGATGCAATACAAGTTGTAGCGTAAATCAACTTGATAAATAATTTTATATTTCACAAATTACTCAGATTTCAGTAATTTTATTATTAATTTTCAAAGTTTTCAGAAAATATTTTTTTGGTGAAAATATTTCAACTTAAAGTAAGTTAGATTTATTATTTATTTAAATAACAAATTAATAGAATTTATAATTTATGCTTTCTTGTTCCGATATCATGAATTGTAGATGGTTCAGTATTATCTGAAACTCTATAGAGACGATAAATTGATTATAACTTATAAATAAAACTTACAATCTCATTTCTTCATCTATGCAAAATGTAATGTCTGAAATCATAAAAAATATTTAATTAATTTTGACTTTAAAATAAATCTTAAATGATATCTCCTAAGTTCCAGGAAAACTCAAAGTGGATCTCGTAAAATCATTATCTAAAAAATTTCCAACCATATTTTTTCTAAAAATTCTCTATAATAAATTTATTATAGCAGTGTGTCTCATTGCTTCATAAATACACATTGTAAGTTTATATGTATTTTTACTATGTATTGTGTTTATATATAATATTGTGTTTTTCTTATGTGGGCAAATTTAATATTACCGAAATTTTTAGCGGGCCAAAAAAAGGAATAAAATCAAAACAGTAACCACGATTT